>ML794511.1:676174-697456 GCA_009831015.1 Picea engelmannii
TTCTGTTCTCTGAGTCTGTGGGAGATCCATCAAGACTCTCTGGATTTGAAAGTTCACTCAAAAGTTTTGTCTTTTTCCAAATTTTGTGTTTACAGACATTCTCGCACTGTACCCTTTAGTGGCCTGCGAGAATCATTGATGTTTGCACCCTACTGTTCATTTAGGTGCGAACTTCTCGCACTCTACTAATGTCTAGCCTGCGAGAATACCTAATTCTCGCACTGAATTCATGAATAATTGTACAACTTCTCCTGTGGGTCCTGGTGAGGGTCCCATCATATTCTGAGGAGATCTTGTTCCCCTCATCCGTGGAAATTCTTTCACCATATGTCCCTTTGTGTAGAATTTGGTACACTATATTTGTGGTCATCCTGGTCAGGGTATCATCAATTGTTGAATTTTCTCTGTAACTATCGATATTTGTCCTTGTAGTTGCACAAAATTTGCATCTGTTGGGGATCTGATCACTCTCGGGCTCCCTGGATATCCTGCCATGGCTTCAATCTCAATTGATTCTTCCAAGGGCATCTCTCAAAGTGGTTATTCATTGTTGTGTTAATGGAATTCACGTCAAAGGTAGAAATCCTTGGATATACCATTCTCTTTGATGTTCCTCATGAATTGGATGCGCTAAGCTCCCTATAGAATATTTAAACTTTTGGCTATATTCCCAGGCCGATTCACCTTCTCTTTGTTGAATTTCGTGCAACTCATATAGAGCTTGTTGTTCTAACTGAGGTAGCTTGAAATCCACTATGAATTTTTCTGTACTTGGTCAAGTGTGAACTCATGACCTTGTGCTCCTAGAAATCCTGATGCAATATCCTTCATGTACCATTTGAGAGCACGACCTCTCAAGGTAGCCTAGAAATTGACTAATATATTTGCATCTAGAGTCCCTTTGGAGCTCCAGATTGCTTCACATAAGAACCAATGTTGCTCAACATCCTCGCCTCCCTTACCCCAAAATTTTGGGTATCAAGTAATTGACCCTCCCGCATTACCAACCGTTGTTGATCTTATTGCTCACACCAAGATAAAACCTAACAACCTCGATTGTGATCTACCAAGGTATCCCAATATCCTCCCAGTATTTGCACTTCCCGGTTGTGACTAACTAATTGACTATAATGGAACATGAATGGCATAAGAAGGTAGTATAGAATTTACCACTTGTATAGAATAAACTTGGGGTATGGGTCATTCGGGGCGAGTTTCTTTGATCTGGGGGGTCTCAATCTCATCCTCTAGAGTGGTCTCTTAAGCCAAATTCCCGATCTTTCTAGTATTGGGGCTGAACATTCTCTTTCTTATTCAAGATCCATGTCGTCTTCCTTTTCACATGCTTCTACACCTTCTTCTTCTTGTCCACCCTCTTGAGGACTTCTTTCTCTATGCACTTATCTCTCATTTAATCTTTGACTGGCTAGTATTTCATGTCTTCTCATATTTCAGAACTCTTCCATCTGTCCTTCCTCAAATTCTCCTGGTCCGACTTATTTCTGGAACTTCTCGGATTGTTTCTCTTATTTCTTTATCTTACCGCACCACCACTTCTCAACTATGGCATCTCTTTTCAAGGCTTTCTCATCCCTTGAGTCCATTTCTTGTTGCTCCCCCATTTGTCAAAGAACCCTCTCCCCTCTCTCAGGCCATGATTCCACCCCAAACTCACCCCACCCTAAGTGAGGGTGTTTAGGATTCCATATTAGTCATGGACATATTCATCATCCCCTCCTCCATCAAGAAAACCTTAATCCATGGGGGGATTTCTCTCAACAATCTTCCCCTCACGTCTTTATTGAAATACGATTATGCTTGTAAAAAGTATTGGTGATTCGTAGCTAAAAACTTGACAATGTATCCTTCTAATGTTGTATTGACCCAGAATTTGATTTCTCGCATTACCGGACGATCCAACTAATGAAGCACTGCAATATTTTATGTACCCCAAGCACAGGTATTTTTGACTCATTCTTAGATTTTTTAAACTTCTTGGATCCTATCTATCCAGTGGAAAATCTCTTCTGGAAATTTAACCCAAAATATTTTGTACTAGTCGCTCGATATTTCTATGTAAAAGATGACCTCCCATGTATCTTTCATAGATTTTACTTTCATCTCCACTTCTTTCCATATAAAGGCATCATAATGTTTCTCCTAGCACTAGTGAATATTGGATCGTTGAATCCACGGAAGCATTCTCCCTACAGGTTCCCTTTTAACACAGGTCCCAGAAATGAAACCATTTTGTTGGAAAAATTTTTATCATACCAGGGTTAAATGTGTTGAACCTACACATAATATATCTAGCTAAACAATAATACACAAATTTACAGAGACAATTGGAGAAAGAAGAATTCTCATTAACCATTCTGAATAATGAATAATTTACACATGATACACTCTGTATAACTCAATGAGTGTGCACTGGAAGAGAACCAATGCACCATAGTGGTGGTATAGAGTGATATGGAAACACACCAGCAGTTACGGGAGTGAACTACCACCTAGTGTAGTCTCTTAGGAAGTTACGAGAGTGAACTTCCACCTAGTTGAGTTGACTAGTCAACTAGTCTTTAGTTAACTGACTGAACATAGAGTAGTGAGGAGTTAACTTAGGGAATCAAGGGTAATGCGCTGGTCTGGTGATGATATCAAGTCAATGTTGAATTATCATGGTGATGATCCCAATGTTGCATGGTGACAAAACCAATGCAGCATCTAAAATCAACTCAACTAGTCAAACTAAAGTGTCAACTGAAAGAGAATATTCTCTAGGTGGAATATTCTCGAGGTCGAATATTCTCCCCTAAAATATAGGAGACTAGATAATGACTAATTATGACTAATAAACAAGAAAAAACCTTAGGAAAAAGAAATCCTAGGTGTGTGTGAAGTAACTCCAACACCCCCTTGAACATCACTATGGTGAAAATAAAGAATCGGTCTCATCAATGAGGCCATATTAGGTACACAAATACAAAAGATACATTGAAATAAAGTGAGGAAATATGGAAAGCCTCATGGGAAACCCCCCCCCCCCCTCAAGGTACAATGTATGCAAAAATAAGAACTACAGTCGCTAGACAACTATGTCCTTCAATCCAAGATGACTTCCCAGAGAATGGAACTTCTGCTCAGTGAAGGTCTTGGTGAAGACGTATGTCACCTATTCTACTGAAGGACGTAAATGTAAGTCTATGATTCCCTTGTGTACTAAGTCTCATATGTAGTGCATGTGTATCTCAATGTAATTTCGTCTGCTGCCTCTGAACTAGATCTCTACGGAACTTCAGAGTTCTCTGGTTGTCACACCAGATGACGATCGGTCGATGAAACTGAATGCCCAACTCAGTGAGAAAATTTTGTAGCCACATAGACTAAATGGTTATGTTAAATACCCCTCTGTACTTTTCCTTGGCTGAATATAGAACAATGGCAGCTTGCTTCTTGCTCAACCAACAGATAGGCCTGGAACCAAGACTGAGTGAGTAACCAGATGTGGACTTGAGATTAGTGTTATCGTTAGCCTAGTCAGAATCAATAAACCTGATGAGATATAATGTATATTTTTTTTCATAATGAATCCCAAAGGTGATGGTTGTTGGAAGATTGGTTGTTGTCATTAATGTCAACCCTAGTCATGGGTTTTGGACCACAAGATTGATGAAGGTATTTGGACATGAAGTAAAATTCACATGTAGATACAAGACTCATGGATGGATAGTATACATCATGTTGTTTCCAGTGGTATGTGGTATGTCACATGGATCCTCATGGTTGAGGAGAAATGAATTTTTGAAGATGACAAAGTGAATCAAAGAAGGAAGTACATGTAGGCCCTAAAGATAATTAAAGAAAAGAATTACAAAATAAGAAATTGTTAGGTCGGCCCTAATGTTAAATGGAAGTGACATAAATGGTATAAATAAATATCATTATACATTCATTTGAAACACAAGTCGAATTTAAGAGGAAATCAAAAGTAAATAAGGCCGGATTTCAAGGGAGGATGAAGTGTTTTGGTGATGTGTTCTAAGGTATGTTCTTTTCAGGTCATCTTACCATTTTTTATATAACTTTTTTCTAGAACGATTCAGATGGTGAAATTTCTATGGAATTGATAATACATATCAAGGTACCTCTGGTAAAAATTTCAGCTCTTGATTCACTATAATTATGGAGATACACTCTGTGGAAGATAGGGTTTTTTACCAGTCCTGAAGATAGTCAATAAACAGGTGTTCCAGGTAAAACAATCATAAATTCTTCATAGAGAATTCAAATGAAGTGGGAAAATTTTTATTAGAAATATTACAGATTGTGTTTTATTGTGTGAGAGTTTCAGAATATGATGTTAAATATTGAGCTCGAAGCATTCTGTGCAAGTTCAGTCTCTTGAATAAACCATAATTGAACAAAGTCTACCATTCTCTCTATAACTTGTTTTTGGGTGGAAGGAAGGGGAAAGGATGGAGATTTAAATCCTCTCTTGATATTTGAGTACTGTATATTCCTCTTGGAGGTTTTTCCATCCCTTTACATTTGGAAGATGTAGCTACCTTTGGAAGTCATTACTTCCCTTGAACAATAACTATTGATTATTTCTCATATATTGTGCATGGTGTATTGTGGTGTATTGGTGTAAATATTATACTATTGTTCATTTCTCATTGGATATATTTGAATGGTTTCAGTATAATTTGAAAAAGGTTTTAAATTGTACTTGATATAGATTCACCCCCCTCTCAGTATCAACAATTAGTATCCGAGTAGGTTGCCTTCAGAATAGTTTAACTACTGGGAGGAAAATCCCGAGCAGAGATGGATGACCCTGAGAAAATTTCAAATGGGATTCAAAAATTTGATGGAATAAATTATGCATACTGGAGTGATAGAGTGAAAAATTACCTAACGGCTTTGGAAGTAGACATTTGGTACTCAATTGTAAATGGCTATGTAATCCCAAATAATGCTCCAACCGATCCAAATGAGAAGAAGCTTATGAGTTGTAATTCAAAAGCCAGACATGTTATTCTAGCAGCATTGGCACCAACCATTGCTATCAAATTTATGGGTTGCAGCACTGATAAAGAGGTATGGTACAAACTCAAGAGCATCTATGAAGGTGATACAAAAGTTAAGAAGGTCAAGCTTCAACGACATAGAGTAGAATTTGAAAATTTGAAGATGAATAAAAAGGAATATATTGCAACCTATCTTCTTAGAGTTGATGAAGTTGTTAATGCTATCAGAGGATTGGGTGAAGAGCTCAATGAATCGTTGGTTGTACAAAAAGTATTGAGATTACTTCTCTTGAAGTATGATGCTAAGGTCTCCACCATTGAAGGAACTAGGGACTTGACCAAAATGACAATGGATGAATTACATGGGTCTCTTATAGAATATGAAATGAGAACAGGTACAGAAAGTTACCAGCGAAACAATGAAGCAGCCTTTAAAGCCATAAAGAAGACAAAAGACAAGGATAACGACCTTGATGAAAAAATATAAAATTTTGTAAGAAGGTTTTAGAAGGGAAGTGGAAGATACAAAGGCAAGTCTCCTCTCAAATGATTTAACTGTGGTAGAAGAGGACATATTGTTGAAAACAACTACTATAAAAAGAGAAATCTCAACATCTTGGCAACCAACTCACCTTTTTCTACGATCCTATAAGCTGCTTACACCTATGTCTTGCCAACATCAAGTTTTTCGTCGCATTTTTCAAATAGATGACACTTTCATTTCCTGCGAAATTTACACCTTTGTCTTCATTAAGTTTTCACGACTATAAGCGTGAAAACTTCTCCTTTAGAGGTCACATTTCGATCACTATCTGAACTATCATGATTTTTTTTATGGATATTGCCTATTGCACTTACCTTTTTTTATCATTATGTGGCTGAAAGGAATTTCAAACTATTCTCATTGGAAATTCTTATATTGATTGCATAACTTGATTTTATTAAGTTTGTAAGGCATTCAAGCCTTTGGGTTTGCATTTTATGACTTGCCTAATGCATAGGGGTTTGATTAATTTTTTATAAACATATGATATAATCCTTATGATAATCTTTTCATAACCATTGGATAGTTGATTATATGAATTTGTTTGGCACTTTGATCAAACTTTTGATTATGTACAATGGCGCATGGCTAAGATTTGATGTTGGTTTCACGATTGAATGTCGATGGTTTAAAAACTATACTCTAACGTTGATTTGGCGTGTTGGCATAAAACTTACCATTTGATTCTTTGGTTTGCCAAACGATATGATTTTTGAGCTATGCTATGATTGTTTGAACATATGTGTAAATCAGCGGTTTTACTTTAACATAACTATCATGCATGGCAGTGAATGACTCTAGCACCTTCGCATGCACACATTAATGCTTACCCCTTTTGCTCGATTCATTGTTGTTGGTTCGGGTAGCTCTGTTACTGTGTATTGATGAATTCAAACCCTTCCCTTACCATGCATTCATCTCCATGGCACCAGTCGTGTGAGTTGAACCCAATGGAAAATAGGCCCTGTTAATGTTTGATAATACCCACCAAGATTTGGCAGACAATGGATGGCTTACCTTCGTGGAACGTTTCGAGGGTTTTAACCTTTGCGTAGCTCAACAGTTTTCCATGACCTTTGATGGATGTCGAGCTAAGGTAGGCGATGTACAATTGGAGATTGATGAACAATTCATCAGCTCATCCATGGGGTTATCTACCTCTGGGCAGCGTTGGTTTAAGAATTGCAAGTTCGAGGAAGTTTCATGGACCCTGCTATTTCAATCTCGCAAAATCACCTACTGTGATAGAGGTATGCCCGTAACTATGCTCAAACAACGTTGGCACAATTTATTAATGATAATCAAGCAGTTTGTGACCTACAAAGGTCGCTACGGATTGGTGTTCCTCCACCACCTACGTTTTCTTATGGTTTTTAAGGGATACTCTCTCAGTATGCCCTATTATTTGCATCGAAGCCTGTTTAAAATGTCGAAGAAGTACAAAAGACACCAGGCTGACAGTAGCCTCTTTCATTATGGGCTGGTTAAGCTTATCGTTGTCTATCATTTGAGTCTGCATGGGGATAGTTGGAGCAATTTCCTTGATCGAAATGGTTTCGAGGATCCGAGCCCTACATAGGTTGAAAAACCTATGGTGAGTGACGTCAAGGTTGTACCCCCGATGCCCTATCATGTTCTATTGCCTAAACCCTCGATCGACCCTCCTATCAACTTACCCAACACTATGACTAAGAGTGCAGAGGCCATTAAGAAGCCTGTAACAAAAAAGCCCAAGCTGAACCTCACTGCAAATGCCAAAGGGAAAAAGAATGCACGCTTGATTTCACAAATGGAAAGAAATAAGCCAAAACCCCCTATAAAACCAAACCCTATATTATTGAGTGAGGACTCTGATTCAGAAGTAGAACATTTCTTGGCTAGTGAATACCCCTATTCACAAGGTTTGTGTGCCGAACCCTCATTTGATTTTGTATCAAACCTACCCCCCTTCCTAAAGGATGACCCTCACTACCCAGGCATTAGGTTGCCTTGTGAAACCCTCGGTCATTTTTCCAAACCCTCTCCTGCTCTGTCTAGACCTATAGTGTCACCCTGTGATCAATGCAATTCATGGTTAGAGCGATATTATAATGACGTTCTAATACTCCAGTCAAAGATTCAGTCACTGGAAGACCAGATTGCAACCCTAACCAATGAAAAGGCCAAGCTCCAAGTAGTGGATAAGAAACAAAATATGACCGGCTCCATCCTATTTAAAAATGTGAAATTAGCCACGGTTGTTGTAAATTCCAAACTGGCATAATTGAGAAGCCTCATCGCTACACAGGTATGTTTTGATATCATTTGTTTTTGTAAATAATCTAGGTTTATATAACAATTCGGTTTCGGTTTTAAACAGCTCTGTTCACTTCATTTGAATAACTCTATTACATTGCATGCATTCTATATATAGCTTTGCTTTGACTAAATGGAATTTCATTTTTTCGATCATTCCCAGTTTAGTCTCTCTTAGATTTTCATCAATTTGATTGATCTTAGTGTGGATTTGATTTGTTTGATTGAGTTAAAATGGATGCTCTGCTGTCAATCGAATTTGTTTGTATCTGTTCTAGACAGGAAATGTTCCTCATATTCAATTTTAGAATACAATCACATTTTGATTCGATTTCATTATAATGCATACACTCTGATTGGCAATGACTTTGATGAGGTTAATTGTTACAGTTTTGTTGTGCCATATGAACTTCAGGCAATAGGAATACAACTTGTATCGTTTCCAATGTGACTCTGTTTCTTCGGAAACATTGCTTTTTATTTTAAGCCTGTTACAAACACGCCCAAATCATGGAATAGATTTTATTGCTTAAAGATTATGCTAAACCCCAGCCGGTTAATTCGCATTGATTAAAGTATTGTTAGCTCGACCATGTTATTGGAATCGTATTGCAATGGATGCTCTGTTTGAATTTGATTTGTAAAATGAGATTGGTTATATCCGGATTCACGATTTATTTCTATATTAAACTCGGTTATGATTCATTTGAAATTAATGATTTCGTTCAATACCAATCAAGTTTATTTGCCCAGTTTGCAATAACCGATTATCACCCCTGTCGATTCTATTATGATTTTGATCAAAGTCAAATTGATTTGGTTACGATTTTATATGAGTTGATTCTCGCACCTGTTTGAATTAATTTACCTGTGGCATCAATCATTTAATGTCATGACAGCTATAATAATTTAAAAACGATTTTGTTTCGATCTGATCATATCTCTTGCTGTTGGAAAACACAATGTTTGCCTGTGATTTGTTTGATTGCATTCAAATTGGATATGAAACGATTTTCAAAACTGTTTGGTTTTGATTCTGTCTACCCGATTATGATAACAATCGAAACAGAGTATGCCTGTCTCTCTATTCGGTTATTGGATTTTGATTCTATTTGATTTCAAGTGATATATCAATTTCAATTAATGATTCGTTTTTAAATGACTGTTGGTTGTTAATTCAATTTGATTTTATTAAAAAGATTTGATTTATTTTCAATTCTGATCCTGTACCTTTATTTAGACTAGCTACAGAATCAGATGATTCTGTAGCTAAGTCTGTAGGATTAAATTTTTATTGTTTTATTAATTAAATATCTCTCTAACTTGTCTATTTCTGACCTGTTTCAGGTGAATTCAAAATTGCATGGGATTTGATGGACAGTTTAGAGGATATTTGGATATTTTGATTTCATTTTAGTTTCTTAGTTTAGTTGATCTTGGGAATATCTTCCCAGATTATGTAAACAGTTTGATAACTTCCACAGGGAGGTTTTACGCTGTGGAAAAACTTATAAATACTCATTATTTTTGTAATAATATCATCCTCATTTGTGGGAGAACAAGGATATGGAATTTTAATATAGACTGAGACAGAATTTGATATTCTGCTACAGCTTTAGCTTTTCATAATATCAATATTTTGTTTTATGTTTATATATATCTATTTGCATTTGGTTAATGACTACTTTAGCTATCTTAGTCTTTTGCAAATGATATAATTTAATCAATATAATCCATATCTGATTTCTTCCAAGTGTATAAAAAACATAGCAATTACTTGATTCAGTTTGTGAATGACAGATTTCTCTTCTTCATAAGTTGAATTATTAAGTATAAGTTTTTGCATGACAGGTTTCCCTTATTGCAGAAATTTATAAATCATATAGTTGTTATGATTTTTTATGTCTTGTTTGTCCTGTAAACAACTCAAAGAGCAGTGCAGCCTATCATTTATGAGAAGCTTTTGGATTATCCGGTGTGAGTTTCCTTCCTCGGACCAGCTTCGAAGACATCATACATAGGACAAATTTGGAGCATTTCCAAGTCAGTTTGTCATTTGTTTGTTTAGTATATTTGTTAGTATTTTAGTTAATTAGTATATTAGATTGTTTAATTTCAGTAAGTTTTATTTCTTGTTTATAAAAATATAAAATCAAAAAAGAAATACCTTTCTCTGTCTTAGGGCAGATTGCAAATAAGTTTTCCAGGTTTTATTTAAATCTGTATTTTGTGATTATTGTATATTTTGTAGATAAGTTATATTTTAGATAGTAGTTAGTATAGTATTAATTAGTAGTTTGTATATATATAGATAGTAGATTAGTTAGTTTGTTTAATAGTTAGATTAGTTAGTATTAGTTTGTTTTATTTATTATTAGTTTGTTTAGTTTGTTTTATTTCTTTTAATTAGTTTAGTTAGTTTAGATTATTTTTCTCTTTGGATTTCGTAGAACCTTAGATCGGCTAACGAAGCCACTAAACCCATCAGGGTGTTTCATTCCAAATGGATTGGGTTATTAGACAACCCCAGACCGGTTCCACTCTCTCAGTTCATGGACGGTCAATTTCGTCCATCAACAAATGGCGCTAGAAGGAGGGCCTGAACTTAATTAATGGCACGAGGCAGTCGCAAGACTCCTCCCCCCCCCTAATCGCTCCCCTATAGTGACTAGAAGCCATTCACATGATAATATTCCCCTTCAAACAACAACTACTTCAACCGACAATCCACAGATCACAGTTGAGCTAACAACCCCTAATCCTATAGGTGGTGATATACAAGAGATCGTTCGTCAATCTCTTATTAAAACACATAGTGCCTTCGCTCATATTAGGCAACCAAACCATCCATGGGGTCAACCTTTGGACTTCTCTGATATCAGAGAACAATTAGGTGACACTAACCTCACTGTGAATCCTACAGATCCAATCAAAAATCCTGCTGCAGGAGGATCTGGGATACCTCCTTCACCACCTCCCTCATCTCCTTCCTCTTCTGGAGAAGATTCCTCTTCAGACGAAGGCAGTTCACCTTCTCAACCTTCGACACCCACTACCCCAATGGAAAATCAGAACAACCCTGCTAGACCCTAGTTGGACCAGGATGTTGTAGCTATACCTGGAGCTCAGCACCCTTTACCTAAACACACGGAGAAATGGCTTCCCAAGTTTGATCCTAATTCAAAACAAATAGCTGAAGATCATATTAAAAAATTTATGTTGGCCATTAGACTCCGCAATGTTGAACATGAAGACGTTGTCTGTAGGTTGTTCCCTTATACTTTTGAGGGTAATGCATCCACTTGGTACTTTGCCCAACAACCCCATACCATCATGTCTTGGGAAAAGTTTGAGTCATGCTTTTTGGAAAAATTTGGAGATGGTAAACCTTCGGAAGTCTTAGTCATGGATCTTTCAAGCTAAAAAATGAACCCAAAAGAAAAAGTTAAAGATTTTAATCAAAGATTCTTAACACTTAAAAATCGAATCCCTGCAGATTCTATGCCTGCTGAGAGTCTTGTAATAGCTTACTACACTAAAGCTTTACATCAAAGTATAGCTATTTGGGTTAAACGATCTAAAAAGGCCACGTTGTTAGAAGCCTCCGAGGAGGCTAGTCAGATTGAAAAATATATACTTAGTCTTAAGGACTCTTCTAGCAACGAAACTGAAACTAATTCTTCTTCCAAAAAGAAGATTGAAATTCTCCCCGGACCTACTCAAAGTAAAACGCTACCTGAAAAATCTGATTTGGAAAATTTAACGAAAGTTGTTCAAAAACTGTCAAATCAAGTTATAGACTTAAAAAGGTCAACTGAAGAAGCTTCCTCAAGCAAAGGACCCTACAAAACTCCTTTTCAAAATCCTTTTCCTACCAATCGACCTAATCCAAACCCCGAAGGCCTAAATCTAGAAAGTTTGCAGTGTGCTCTTCAAACAATTCTAGAAGCCCAAGATAACTTGATGCCCCCTGAGACCCCCCAGGAGGAAGTTGAACAAGAAACAGATCAAGAAGATGAATCTTCTCCAAACATATTTGGACACTTCTCAGACAGCATATTTCAAGATAACTTCAAGACTGTTCACCCTTATAACACTAGGAGTAAGACAGCAAACAAACCTCCTGCCGAGAACACTACAACTTCACCTCCAAAGCCATCTAAATCAGCAGAAACTAAACAGAGTAATGTCAGCCCTAACTTAGATTATGATGTTGTTGAAGATCTTAAAAAATTAAGGGCTAACATTTCTATTTATGAGTTGTTGAAGTTTCTATTTTTGTTACAAAAAATGTTGCAAAATATTTCAGAAAATGGAAAGAATGTTAATTCAAATGGTAACAAAGTTGTGCAAAGCAAAGTTCCGCAGAAGACTTCCACTAAAAATAATCCTGATCCTTAAGATAAAGGAAGCCTTCCTGTAACCCCTGTAAATAATGTAAATAATGTAGATAAAGTAGCCTTAGAAATTATGAGTAAGAAACCACAAGCTACTACTCTTAGTACTCGCAAGAATGTACCTCCTTTTCTTTTAACTTTCAAAATTTTCAACAGAAATGTGCATAATTGTATGGTGGACTCAGGAGCGTCATCTAATGTGATGCCTTGGTTTGTTTTCCAAAAGATTAATGCTGAAGTGGAACCATCTACTTCGAAAATCATACAACTTGATTGAACAAATGTTAAAGTTATAGGAGAACTAAAAAATGTATTGATTAGATTATCGTCTAACCCAAAGGTTCATCAGGTTATTGATATAATCGTTGTGGATATTCCAGAAGTGTATGGTCTGTTTTTTAGCAAGGACTGGTCAGAGCAGCTACATGGTTACTTTGCAACGGACTGGTCTCACTTATGGCTTCCAGAGAATGGTAAGCCTAACAAGATCAGAGTGAATCGTGAGCGTTACCTTAAGTTCATAGTCACAGATTTGAATGATCCTAACGAACCATATACACCTTCTGTTGATTCACCCAAAGTCCAAGGGATGGACACCTTCTTCAGCAATTTCATGGCTGAGGTTTCACCTATCAACAATCTAGAACAACAGTCAGAGATCGTAGCATACATGCAACCAACAACTTCTATGCAATAGTCCCATGTGCCCGATGGAAACCAAATTTGGTCTCTATATTTTGATGGTTCTAAGTCTAAAGAAGGAGCTGGAGCAGGCTGCATCATTATCGATCCGGTAGGTAACAAGACATTAATGGCTTGTAGACTAGAATTTGAATGTACTAACAATACTGTAGAATATGAGGCTTTACTGTAGGGTCTCAGAAAAGCCTTGGATATGAACATTCAAATCCTGGTTGTATTTAGTAACTCTAAAATAGTGATTAGGCAAGTAAGAGACTCTATACACTGTCTTTCCCCGCATCTCAAAAGTTACCAGTCTGAGGTATGGAGTTTAATGAACAAATTTTCTGCTTTCAATATAAATTCCATTCCTAGATTAAATAATGCTGAAGCAGATCTACTAGCTAATGTAGCCTCTAAACTTCTTTCTGCAGAAGGCTTATCCCCAAACGCATTCTCCATAGAGCTATTGTTTCGACCATCTATTCCTGACAATATCACAAACTGGAGAGTATTTTATGATGATCAGCAGATCATTAACTTTCTGCACATGGAAGAAACCTTTCAAGGTGCAGTGATAGATGAACGCATGCACGACGACAATTTTCACGATTTTACGGTAATACCTGATCCGAAATCTCCTTAAGTTCTATCGGACATGGTAAATTTCATACCCAAATCCATAGTTAGATTAGAGAAGTTTTATGATTTTGAAGATAAATTCAAAAAGACGGTCAATTGTAAAACCAATAGTTCCTCGCTATCTTATGAAAAAGTCAATTTAGGAACTAGTGAAAATCCTCAGTGCATCAATCTAGGCTTGGGATGTTCTAGACAAGAAAAAGTTGCTTTTGTTAAATTATTTAAAGAATTTAAGGATGCATTCTCTTGGACATACGATGATCTTAAAACATTCAATCCTAATATCATACAACATGTCATCCCGATGAAGCCCCAAACCTTACCCTTCCAACAGAAACTGAAGAAAATGCACCCTAAACTAGAACCGACCGTTCAAAAAGAATTGAATAAACTCCTCTGTGCTAAAATAATTTTTCCTGTTAGGCACACTCAATGGGTGTCCAACCTTGTCCCAGTTCGGAAGAAAAATGGGGAAATTCGACTTTGCGTCGATTTTCGAAACCTCAATAGAGCATCTGATAAAGACAATTATCCTGTCCCACCCATGGAACAGATCCTTCAATAGGTATCTGGTTCTGAGAGGCTATCTTTATTGGATGGTTTCTCCAGATACAACCAAGTCCTGATGTCTCCACCAGACCAACTCAAAACTACCTTTCGCACCCCGTGGGGCACTTATGATTATCGCAAGATGCCCTTTGGATTGATTAATGCTGGTGCTACCTTTCAGAGAGCAATGGACATTTCTTTTTGAGGATTAATCAATCACTCCATTGTAGTTTACTTAGATGATGTGAACATTTATTCTAAAAACAAAGACGATCATCTAGCTCACTTACGAGTTGTTCTGCTACGATGTCGTAAATACGACATCTCCTTGAACCCCAACAAGTCTATCTTTGTAGTAGAACAGGGTAAATTACTAGGATTCATTGTGTCTAGTGATGGGATGATTATTGACCCCGAGAGGACTCAAGTCATCGCTAAACTTCCCCCTCCTACATCCAAGAAGTCCATGCAGTCTTTCCTAGGCCAAATTAACTTCGTGAGAAGATTTGTCCCCAGCTTCTCTGAAATGGTCAGGCCTCTATAGAACCTGATTAAGAAAGACACCCAATATCACTGGGGACCCATAGAAAATCAATATTTTAATGCTATAAAGAAGGCCATAATAAACACTCTATCTCTCATGATCCCTGACTTCTCTCAAGATTTTACACTCTATACTTTTGCCTCTGATCATTTCGATGCTGCAGTCCTAACTCAGAAGAATTTCGAGAACAACGAAGTACCCGTCGCCTTTATGAGCTCTGCTTTCAAAGGTGTTGAACTTAACTACCCAGCGGTCAATCAACAAGCCTACACTATTTTCAAAGTAGTCAATCATTTCCGGTCCTATCTTTTGAAGTCAAGGACGAAATTCATTGTCCCCTACCCTGCCGTAAGGAACTTGTTAGTGCAGAAGGAGTTAGAAGAGAAGAGAGCTAACTGGGTCACCTCCTTGCAGGAATATGACTTGGAAATGACCCCATCTCACATCATGAGAGGCCAAGGGTTGTGTAAATTGGTTGTTGATTCGGAAACAGGACAACAAGAAGATAATGATACGTCAAACCTAGAACAACACGATCAAAGTTTAATTTTTTGCGCACAAAACCTCGTTAGTCCCTGGTACGACGATATTAGATTTTGTCTTGAACATGGGTCAGCACCCCATCACCTTGACCCCGCCAAGAGAAGAGTGTTGAGACTAAAGTCTGCCTCCTTTGTCTAGTTAACGGTATACTGTTTCGTCAGAATTTTGATGACGTACTTATGCGTTGTCTCAAGAAAGACAAAGCAGAAAAAGTCTTGCTTGAGTTGCATGCAGGAGAAGTTGGTGGTCACTTCGGTGGTGACACCACTGCTCATAAGGTTTTAAGAGATGTTTATTACTGGCCCACTCTTTTTAGGGAAGCCCATGCCTTGTGTCGTAAATGTATTATATGTCAGAAAGCATCAGGGTGGTTGTAAAAACCAGCCTTTCCCTTGCAACCCGTCTCAGTAGATTCTCCTTTCCAGCAATGGGGCCTTGATATCATAGGTCTTGTTAACCCTCCATCCTCACAACAGCACAAGTATATTGTGACAGCCACAGATTACTTTACACGATGGTCTGAAGCTGCTGCGCTAAGAACTGTTAACACCAGTCAGGTAATCGTGTTTCTAAACTCGAATATTATCACCCATTTCGGTATCCCTGACTATCTTGTCTTTGACAACGCTTCATACTTTTCTTCTCTTGAGATGAGTGAGTTTTCTTTGGAGAAAGGAATAAAGCTGAAGTATTCTGCTAGTTACTACCCCCAGGGCAATGGCTTAGCAAAATCAACAAACAAGAACTTGATTAAAATTATCAAGAGAACTGTGGTTGAAAATCACAAGAATTGACACGATGCATTGTTGAACGCATTGGGGGATGATAGGGTAACACCCAATGCCTCTATAGGTAACTCTCCCTTTTTTCTCGTTTATGGAAGAGAAGCAATTATGCCACCTCACATTCTTCTTCCTTCTCTCCAGTTGTCATAAAAGGTCCAAGAAGAAGATTGTCCCCCTTTAGAAAGTCGAATTAACACTTTGATGAAGTTGGAAGAAGTAAGAGCCCAAGATAAGTGTAAGTTAGATCAACATCAACAATTGATTAAAAGTTGGTTCGATTCTAATTCTGCTTCTGATAGAAATTTTGAAGTAGGCGATCTCATCTTGAAGTGGGACAAACCACACGAAGGAAAGGGTGAGCACACCAAATTTCAAAACTTATGGCTTGGACCATTTTTAATTGCTGAAAAGTTGGGTCCTAGTTCCTTTCAATTGCAGAATCTTGAAGGGAAGATTGACACCTATCCGGTGAATGACCAAGCCCTGAAGAGATACTTTGCTTGATAACTATCCTTGTATATTATGTACATATTTTTCAGTTTGTTTGCATTTTCGTTTGCTTTCTGTTTTTTTTTTTTTTTGAATTGATCAGTTTGTCTTTTTGGACATACACATACCTGTACACTAAGCCATTCAGACAAAGACAATAGAAAATTTTCTTCGCTAAAATAACTTCTGAAAATTTGTACAAACATCAATGATATATCTCTGAAATTGATATCTATGTTGGAAAGTTTTGTTTTTTGAAATAAGTTTACTGATTTCAATCTCTGAGCAAAGCTAGTCATGATCATCTATTATCTTTTTACGCTGTCCCTTTTCCGTAAAGGAATGACTCAAAAGATGTCTCCCTGTCATAGGAAGTTGTTTTGTAAATAAAACATTTCTGGAGATAAATAAAGGACAGTGCTAAAAAATTTCTGATGAGGTCTTAAAATATGCTAAAATATCAAGTTTTTCAGCGTCACCCTGCTCAGCTGTCTACAAAAGAAAAACAAAATAAAATTATTAATAAGAGCTATGGGAAGTGCTTGTAAACCCGCCAGGATACTGAATAGGTCTGTTGGTAGCGAGTAAATGCAAGCATGGCGCCAAGACAACTTCGTCAGGGTACTGAACAGGCCCGCTGGCAGTGAAGCAATGTCGGGTACATGAAAATCTGCAAAAAATATAAGGAACCTCTTTAATGTCCTTTATTTTGATCTAGAACTTCTTGACAGGATACAGATGTCAAAATGGGTTAAATGGAAACCCTGTCGAGGCTATGAATGCCTGCTGGAAGCAGTGGCCATGCCAACAGTATTGGAGATTTTATCTTTAATATCGTGACTTGTTGATCTTAAGACTGTTATTGGTTTTCATATTTTAAAACACTGCTGGAAAAAGATGATTAATGATGATGTTTGAGCGACTTTCTGGTTGTTATTTTTGAGTTGAAATTTTCTTGGCTGTCTTAATCTAAATTTGTTACTTTTACAGAGATAACTGCTTCTTCCAGTGTGTCGCCATTGTTGGCAGCCAACTCACCTTTTTCTACGATCCTATAAGATGCCTACACCTATGTCTTGCCAACATCAATTTTTTCGTCACATTTTTCAAATAGACGACACTTTCATTCCCTGCAACATTTACACCTTTGTATTCATTAAGTTTTTACGACTATAAGCGTGAAAACTTCTCCTTTAGAGGTCACATTTCAATCACTATCTGAACTATCATGATTTGTTTTATCGATATTGCCTATTGCACTTACCTTTGTTTATCGTTATGTGGCTGAAAAGACTTTCAAACTATGCTCATTGGACATTCTTATATTGATTGCATAACTTGATTTTATTAAGTTTGTAAGGAATTCAAGCCTTTGGGTTTGCATTTTATGACTTGCCTAATGCATAGGGGTTTGATTAATTTTTTATAAACATATGATATAATCCTTATGATAATCTTTTCATAACCGTTGGCTAGTCGATTATATGAATTCGTTTGGCACTTTGATCAAACTTTTGATTATGTACAATGGCGCATGGCTAACATTTGATGTTGGTTTCACGATTGAATGTCAATGGTTTAAAAACTATACTCTAACGTTGATTTGGCGTGTTGGCATAACACTTACCATCTGATTCTTTGGTTTGCCAAACGATATGATTTTTGAGCTATGCTATGATTGTTTGAACAGATGTGTAAAACGACGGTTGTACTTTAACATAACTATCGTGCATGGCAGTGAATGACTCCACCACCTTTGCATGTGCACATTAATGCTTACCCCTTTTGCTCGATTCATTGTTGTTGGATCGAGTAGCTCTGTTACTATATATTGATGAATTCAAACCCTTCCCTTACCATCCATTCAGCTCCATGGCACCATTCGTGTGAGTTGAACCCAATGGAAACTAGGCCCTGTTAATGTTTGATAATACCCGCCAAGATTTGGCAGACAGTGGATGGCTTACCTTCGTGGAACGTTTTGAGGGTTTTAACCTTTGCGTAGCTCAATAGTTTTCCATGACCTTTGATGGCTGTCGAGCTAAGGTAGGTGATGTACAGTTGGAGATTGATGAAAAATTCATCAGCTCATCCATGGGGTTATCTACCTCTGGGTAGCATTGGTTTAAGAATTGAAAGGTCGAGGAAGTTCCATGGACCCTGCTATTTCAATCTCGCAAAATCACCTCCTGTGATAGAGGTATGCCCGTAACTATGCTCAAACAACATTGGCACGATTTATTAATGATAATCAAGTAGTTTGTGACATATGAAGGTCACTACGGATTGGTGTTCCTCCACCACCTACGTTTGCTTATGGTTTTTATGGGATACTCTCTTAGTATGCCCTATTATTTGCATCGAAGCCTGTTTAAAATGTTGAAGAAGTACAAAAGACACCAGGCTGACAGTAGCCTCTTTCATTATGGGTTGGTTAAGCTTATCATTGTCTGTCATTTGAGTTTGCATGGGGATAGTTGGAGAAATTTACTTGCTCGGAATGGTTTCGAGGATCTGATCCCTACACAGGTTGACAAACTTGTGGTGAGTGAGGTCAAGGTTGTACCCCCGGTGCCCTATCATGTTCTACTGCCTAAACCCTCGACCGACCCTCCTATCAACTTACCCGAGACTGTGACTAAGAGTGCAGAGGCCATTAAGAAGCCTGTAACAAAAAATCCCAAGCTGAACCTCACTGCAAATGCCAAAGGGAAAAAGAATGCATGTTTGATTTCATGAATGGCAAGAAATAAGCCAAAACCCCCTGTCGAACCAAACCCTATCGTGTTGAGTGAGGACTCTGATTTAGAAGTAGAACATTTCTTGGCTAGCGAATACCCCTATTCGCAAGGTTTGTGTGTCGAACCCTCATTTGATTTTGTATCAAACCTACCCCCCTGCCTAAAGGATGACCCTAACTACCCAGTAATTAGGTTTCCTTGTGAAACCCTCGGTCATTTGCCCAAACACTCTCCTGCTCTATCTAGACCTACAGTGTCACCCTGTGATTAATGCAATTCATGGTTAAAGTGATATTATAATGATGTTCCAATACTCCAGTCAAAGATTCAGTCACTGGAAGACCAGATTGCAACCCTAACCAGTCAAAAGGACAAGATCCAAGCAGTGGATAAGAAACAAAAGATGACCGGCTCCATCCTGTTTAAAAATGTGAAATTAGCCACGGCTGTTGTAAATTCTAAACTGGCATAATTGAGAAGCCTCGTCACTACACAGGTATGTTTTGATCTCATTTGTTTTTTTAAATAATCTAGGTTTATATAACGATTCAGTTTCGGTTTTAAACATCTTTGTTCACTTCATTTGAATAGCTCTGTTACATTGTATGCATTCTATATATAGCTTTTCTTTGACTAAATGGAATTTCGTTTTTCCGATCATTCCCAGTTTAGTCTCTCTTAGATTTTCATCGATTTGATTGATCTTAGTGTGGATTTGATTTGTTTGATTGAGTTAAAATGGATGCTCTGCTATCAATCGAATTTGTTTGTATCTGTTCTAGACAAGAAATGTTCCTCATATTCAATTTTAGAATACAATTACATTTCGATTCGATTTCATTATAATGCATACGCTATGATTGGCAACGACTTTGATGAGGTGAATTGTTATAGTTTTGCTGTGCCATATGAACTTCAAGCAACAGGAATACAACTTGTATCATTTCCAATGTGACTCTGTTTCTTCGGAAACATTGCTTTTTATTTTAAGCCTGTTACAAACACGCCCAAATCATGGAATAGATTTTATTGCTTAACGATTATGCTAAACCCCAGCCGGTTAATTCGCATTGATTAAAGTATTGTTAGCTCGACCATGTTATTGGAATTGTATTGCAATGGATTCTCTATTTGAATTTGATTTGTAAAATGAGATTGGTTATATTCGGATTCACGATTTATTTCTATATTAAACTCGGTTATGATTCGTTTGAAATTAATGATTTCGTTCAATACCAATCAAGTTTATTTGCCCAGTTTGCAATAACCGATTATCACCCCTGTCAATTCTATTATGATTGTGATCAAATTCAAATCGATTTGGTTACGATTTTATATGAGTTGATTCTCGCACCTGTTTGAATTAATCTACATGTGGCGTCAATCATTTAATGTCATGACAGCTATAATAATTTTAAAACGATTTTATTTCAATCTGATCGTATCTCTTGCTGTTGGAAAACATAATGTCTGCCTGCGATTTGTTTGATTGCATTCAAATTGGATATGAAACAATTTTCAAAACTATTTGGTTTTGATTCTGTCTACCCGATTATGATAACAATCGAAACAAAGTATGCCTGTCTCTCTATTCGGTTATTGGATTTTGATTCTATTTGATTTCAAGTGATATATCAATTTCAATTAATGATTCATTTTTAAATGACTGTTGGTTGTTAATTCAATTTGATTTTATTAAAAAGATTTGATTTGTTTTCAATTCTGATCCTGTACCTTTATTTAGACTAGCTACAAAATCAGATGATTCTGTAGCTAAGTCTGTAGGATTAATTTTTTATTGTTTTATTAATTAAATATCTCTCTAACTTGTCTATTTCTGACCTGTTTTAGGTGAATTCGAAATTGCATGGGATTTGATGGACATTTTAGAGGATATTTGGATATTTTGATTTCATTTTAGTTTCTTAGTTTAGTTGATCTTGGGAATATCTTCCCAGATTATGTAAACAGTTTGATAACTTCCACAGGGAGGTTTTACCCTGTGGAAAAACTTATAAATACTCATTATTTTTGTAATAATA
>ML794511.1:723574-748532 GCA_009831015.1 Picea engelmannii
TACTGTCTCCAAAAGAGTGATTTTGAGAGATTGACAAGTGTAACTTTCTTCATGAAAATGATCTTAAAGAAGAGCTAGATCTTCTATCACCATGTCATTATCATGTCATCATCTTGATAACCAAAAATGAGGATAACAGGCATATCATATTCGAAGAAGGGATAAGAGTGGATCCTGAAAAGATTGAATATATTAAAGGGTGGACAACACCTAAGAATGTGACAAAATTTAGATCCTTCATGGGTCTAGCTGGCTACTACAGAATATTCATTGCAAGAGTCTCAAAGATTTCTCACTCGATCACTTCCTTGCAAAGGAAGGGAGTGAAGTTTCAATGGACAACAGAATGCGAAAAGAGATTCCATCAATTGAAGCAGTTGTTAACCAGTTCTCCAATTCTAAGGATTTTTTATCCGAACGAAGATTTCATGGTATGCACAGATGCATGAAAATAAGGAATTGGTGGAATCCTTACTCAGAAGAGGTATGTCATATGTTACGAATCAAGAAAGTTGAAGGAGCATGAAAGGAATTATGCCACTCATGATTTGGAGTTGGAATCCATAGTGTATGCCTTGAATAAGGGGAGACACTACCTCATGGGAAAAAAATTTGAGCTAAGGAGAGACCATAATGGTCTGAAATATTTATTTGATCCATCAAATTTAAATGTCAGGCATAACAGATGGTTGGAATTTCTCAGTGAGTATGACTTTGATATAAATCATATCAAAGGAAAAGAGAACAAGGTGGTTGATGCACTCAGCAAGAGAGTGCATGAGAAGCATGTTATAGCCATCAACATGTATCAATATGATTTGAAGGACAGATTCTTGGAATCTGCAAAATTAGATTTTCAATACAAGGAATTAATAACAAAATTACAGCAAGGTAATTTGCAGCAGAAGGTTGAAGATTAAAATTGGGGATTGATGAAATTATCATGTAAAGAAACATAATTTATGTACCCAATTACAAAGAATTGAGAAGTCTTGTTGGGACAGAGGTATATCTAGGGTTCAATGTTACAAAAACATACTAACAAAGCCCTAACTACCAGCCCTTTTGGCAACACCTGCGAAGCAGATGAAGTCTCACCCGAGGTAGAGGCAGGGATGGTTGCAAGACTCAAGTGTCTACAACCTTAACTAGGACACAAATATGAGATTATAACACTTAATACAACCCTTATCACCATCAATCCCTCGATATGCAATCACTATTCACTTCACTTTGTAGCATTCACACTAATCTATAGTATTTAAGCACTTACCATATAAATGGTTCAGAATGAGCATATCAAGCACTAAGAATGACTATCTTGATCAGATATAATATTCTCACATATCATAAGCACAAAGAAGAATTAGATCTATCTAAACATATCAAATCACTTATCAAATAACATGTGAATACATCAAGACAAAGCACAAAGAACATAACATAGTGTTTACGTGGTTCACCCCCACAATGGGGCTACATCCACCAACTCTTCTTCTTTACTGTCTTTAGTCAATCGGTTACAAGCAAAAATCCTTCAAAACCCTTACTCCACATAGGATTTGCACTCAGCTCTGCAAGGCTTACACAGAATGCAGAAAGCCCTTACAATCCATACTAGCACTTAGCCATTTATTTATCACTTAGCACACCGGGTTCTTCCTACCTCGCCTAGACATCTATTTATACTTTACAAAATAGGCATAAACATGGGTAAAAACCATGGGTCAACATCCCATTCTCTTCATATTATCCCAAAAACCCAAAAGGGACCCAAAAGTTGGTTGAGATCCCGTGATCTTCGCTTCGTCCTGCGCTTCTCCTTTGACAGGTTGTCGAAGTCCAAAAATAGGTCAACATGACCAAGAAAATCCCAAAACCTGGTCAAGGGCCAATAGGCCCCCAACACTCACCTATGAATCATCCCGAGTCACTCTGATCTGATCAATTCTGCCTCAAACGCCTCAAGCTTGGCTCGAGATGCTTCGACTTGCTAATTTGCTTTAGCCTCTTGTTCGGTGAACTTTTGGATTATTGTTTGGTTCACTGGCCCTTCTAGGTGTTGCTCTACTATGTTAACGACCTATTCTATCTCTGCTCCTCAGCTCTCTACCTTTGTAAACAACTGGCATGCCTTATTTTACACAGGTTAAATCCGTTGAGTGACTTCCATCACTTTTCTTTGAAGCATATGGATCTGTTGTTGGGTTGTGCATTGTTCTTCATACCTCTTCATTCTTTCTATAGCCGACAAGGCCTTTAGTTGCGCTTGTAATGTATCTACATGTTGCTTCACTAACAGGAGCTGCGACTCAAGTGTCTGTAACTTCGGGTTCTCAATGAGGTTTTCATATGTTTGGGCACTGCGGTTACTCAACTACTTTCATTCCAATGAAAGATATTTTAATTTGTCAACTGTGTTGCAAGTAGTTTCTTCTCGCTAGTCCCTTACATTCTGTGGGGTCTCAGGTACAGTGCGTAATTCTAGATCTATGATGTGCTGCTAGAGTTGTTGGATCACTTCTTCGAGTTGCACCACCTGTTATGTAACTCTCTCTTTAGCCTTTACTTTGACAATTGTCACAAAGCAAAGTGCTCTGTTGACCATTTCCTTAACTTCGAGCTCCTCTCTCCAACATGACTCTTTCAATCATTAAGTTGAGGAGAACTTCCATTACTTATTCTTCAACTGTGGTGAGCTCGTCGGACATATGCACTCGGGATTAAAATTATCGGGGTCACGATGATCTTAGATACGACACTAGAACAAACAACAATAGCGCAATGATTATTTTATACAATTCACTTAGTCTACAGGATTCAAATTCTCAGTTAGCAAAAGTGTTCTCCATGCATGGCACAATGGGATAAGTAGGCAACTTGGTAACGATTCTCTTGTAATGGGTATGAATCCTCATTAACTCTTGTTATGTTTTTTATGGTGCAGTCCAACAGTCTGGTGTAAATCTGTAAATGATTTTTGACCTGTTCAGAGTAGGAGTCGAACGAATATATTGGCCCCGATGGCTATATTGCTTCGCCATGGAAAAGTTCCATGTGTCGCTCTTCTGATAACCTAATGAAGCTCCAATTTTGCACATTTTTTGTCTACAAATTTCCTTCTGGAACCTTTTGCAACTTAATTCTCTTCTTACTTTGCTTCCTAGCCTTATTTCCAGTGAGCTTCATCTCAGTAGTTCATTTTCTATTCTGATTCTTATCTTCTATGGTTTTAGTTACTTTGTGTTGTGATTCTCTCCTAGAACTCAGGGGTAACACCTCTTCTTTATCCAAGATAGGTACTTCAGTCTCCTATGATTCTTCTAATGTTCTTGTAGCTTTGACATCTAGGTTTCTAGTGTTAAATAGCTTTGACCTGTTCTCTTGTTCTTCGATCAAGTGTGTGATCCTTTTGGTTATGAAATCTTTTAACTCCTGTTTCAACTGCTCCAAGACTTCTTCTTTATTTTGTCTGTCTTGATCTCTGTCAATCCAAGGTTTTCCAATTAACATGGTAAATGGGGCACGATCTTCAACAAATTTAATAATCTCAACATCTTCCTTTGTCGAAGTTCCATTGACTTCATAGGTATCTGAGCAAGCCTTCCACACAAATTTACCAGTTTTCCTCTTAATAAACCTAGTCCTCCTAATGAAGGAATCATAACAGGCCTCCCTATAGCTTCCCAAGTTCTCTCTGTCAAGATATTCACATGTGTTTCTTCATCTAGAACACATTCAATGTCGAAGTCTCCTATTCTTTCTTTGACGCATTCTTTTCCTTTGAAGATCTTTGATAATCTAACATGTCGGTGGTCATTCAAGGTTTCTCTCATTTGTAGCAATATTTTCTCTGACTCTTCCTGGGGTTCTGCTATAGCCTCTAGAGATGCCTTAGGTTTCTCTTGATTCAAAGTCATTCCTTAAAGCTTAGCAATCATTCTGGGGCAATCCAACACTTCATGGTCCATAGCTTTGCAACAAAGACAACTGGGTCTTCTCCCGGGGCATTCTTTAGCAAGATGTCCTGGTTTTTTACAACTGTAATAGAGGGTTAATCCTCTCTTTATTTTAAATGATCCCCAACCTCTTCTATACTGTTCACTAGGATCATAGGAGCTAACCTGCAATAAATTATTATTGGGATCCTGCATCCATTCCTTAGTCCAAACATTCTTTCTATGCATAGGTATAATATATCTTTCACTATTCTTATCATATCTACTCATATCAAACCTTCTTTAATCTATTAATGACCTAGTTTTCAAACTAGGACAGACTCTATTAAACATACCTAGATCCATACTCTAGAAACAAAACAAATCCACTTATCTTACTTCTACAGAGCACAAAGCTTCCAAATCTAAAACTTTTAACTATTTTTACCTTTATTAGAGCACATAGATTGCAAACCTTACCTCTTTTAATCAGACGTCCTCACTTTTACCTTTCTTAGAGCAAAAATCATTCAGATCTTGCTTATTTTCTTCAGATCTGACCTCATTTCTTCAGATTGGGATTCTTTCATTCAGATCCAACCTCTTTTCTTCAACACAGAGCTTTATAGATCAATTAGAACACTACTCACTAGGGAATAGATCTTCGCATAAGGCTTTCAGATCAACTTTTTGCACAAAGCTTCTTCTTACTCAGTTCCCAACAATCACAGTTTCAGGTCCTAGCAACGAAACCATTTTTGGGGATAGGGGTAGACCCAGGGTTCAACATTACAACAACACACCAACAAATCCCTAACTACCAGCCCTTTCGGAAACACCTACGAAGCAAATGAAGTCTCACCCGAGGTAGAGGCAGGGGTGGTTTGAAGACTCTGGTGTCTGTAACCTTAACTGGGACACATATATGTGATTATAACACTTAATAGATCTCTTAGCATCATCAGTCCCTTGATATGCAATCACTATTCACTTCGCTTCACAGAATTCACACTAATCTACAATATTTAAGCACTTAGCATGTAAATGGATCAGAATGAGCATATCAAGCACTAAGCATGACTATCTTGATCAAATCTAATAATCTCACATATCATAAGCACAAAGCATAAGTAGATCTATCTAAACATATCAAAGCACTTAGCAAATAACATGTGAATACATCAAGATAAAGAACATAACACAGTGTTTACGTGGTTCACCCCCACCATGGGTATGCATCCACCAACTCTTCTTCTTTATTGTTTTCATTCAATTGGTTACAAGAACAAAGCCTTCAAAACCCTTAATCCACACAGGACAAAATATCTGTGCAGCTTTCTAGATCCTTCTTCCTTGCGTTACATCACTAAGCCCTCTATAGTCTCGCACAAGGATTTACACTCAACTCTGCAAGTCTTACACAGAATGCACAAAGCCCTTACAATCCATACTAGAACTTTGCCATTCATTTAGCACATAGCACATTGGGATATTCCTACCTTACCTAGACATCTATTTATACTTTAAAAAATAGGCCTAAACATGGGTAAAACCCATGGGCCGACATCCCATTCCCATTACATTATCCCAAAAACCCAAAAGGGACCCAAAAGTGGGTCGAGATCCTGTGATCTCTGCTTCATTCTGCACTCCTCCTTTGACAGGATGTCGAAGTCCCAAAATAATTCAACATGACCAAGAAACTCCCAAAACTTGGTCAAGGGCCAACAAGTCTTATTTTGAAAGAAATGTGTAATGTACCCTATGTTGGACACCCAAGATATTAGAAAATAATTGCAACAGTCAAGAGCCAATATTACTGGCCATGCATGAAGAAATAAATTGTTGAGTACATTGCCAAATGTTTGGAGTGTCAAAAGGTCAAGGATGAGAATAGACACCCAATTGGGTTGTTGCAGCCATTACCTATCCCTGAGTGGAAGTGGGAAGTGGTGACAATGGACTTCATCACCAAACTTCATAGAACAAGAAAGAAACGTGATTCGATCATGGTAGTGGTGGACAAACTTACCAAAGTTGCCCATGTCATTCCAGTCAAGCTTACTCACAAGGGAACCAATGTTGATGATATTTATATGAGGGAAGTAGCTCGATTATATGGTATTCCCAAGACAATTGTGTCTGACAGAGACCCAAATTTTACCTCCAAGTTCTGGAAAGGATTGTTTAAAGGATTTGGAACAATCTAAATTTTAGCACATCTTATCATCTAGAATCTGATGGGAAAACAGAGAGGGTGAACCAAGTGATTGAGGATATGTTAAGGATGTATCTGATGGATAAACCATACAAATGGGAAGATTATCTACATTTGGTAGAGTTTTCTTACAAAAATGGGTATCAAGCATCTCTGAAGATGAGCCCATTTGAATCACTTTATGGCAAAAGGTGTAATACACCTATAAGATGGGACAACCCAGTAGATAGAGTAGTAGTTGGGCTAGATTTGCTTAGGGAAATGGAAGAGAAGATGTTAAAAATTAAATAGAATTTAAGGAATTTTCAAGACAGGAAGAAAAGATATGCTGATAAGGGCAAAATTCATAGGGAATTCTACATGGGTGATCATGTATTCTTGAAAGTGAGGGCTAATAGAAGTTCCCTGAAGTTGGGAAACTGTTCAAAGTTGGCAGCTCATTATTGTGGTTTGCTTGAAATCCTAGAGAGGATTGGGCATGAGTCTTATATGATTGATTTACCTACATCTATGTCTTTTCATAATGTATTCCATGTATCATTTTTGAAAAAGTATATACATGATGCTAATCATGTTATTGATTGGAATGTGATTCAGGTGGAGCAAGAAGGCACTTTTCAATTGCATTTGGTGTGCATACTACACTGCAAGATCAAGCAACTCCAAAATTGAGCCATAGAGCCATAGAGCTTGTAAAGGTAAAATGGAACTGGTAAGGTCCCGAGGATGAAACTTGGGAGCACGAAGATACCATGCGGGAAGAATACCCACATCTTTTTGAAGTTTTTTGAAAATCTTGATGGAGTATGTAAATAAGATGCGCTGAGGATAATGCATAAACAAGGAAAGGGGATTGTAATACCCCAAGTTCAAACCCCTATTGAATTGTAAACATGCTTTGTAAGCTGGTGATCCAAGTGATTATAATCTAAGAGGATTATGTGATGATTAGGATGGAGAGCTTAGATGCTAAAGGCCAGTGAACCTATTTTTGTATATTCAAACACTCATATCATTAATATAATACATCATTGCGTGTAGACCAACAAAAATGAAATAGTATGGGGAACTAAGCTCCACTAGGTAGGGAAAGGGAAGGGGCTAGGAGACTAAGGAAAAGGGATAAACTTGAGGGATTAACTCCAATAAAATATTATATTATTATTTCCTAAAGACTAAGGTGAGGATAATTTTTTTATCCTATGTCTCATGGAAGAGGGAATGAATCCCAAGTGGAGAGGAACGAACTCCAAGAGAGCCATGTGTCAACCATGGCACATGCAAATATGGGTGGGGAAAAATACTGTTTGGAATATTTCCCCATTCACCAACACATTCACACACTAATAATTCACATATCCATCCATCCCCTTCATCGTTGACCTCTGGAACATTCACGCACCTCTAGAACCTGCAACATTTTTTAGCTATCTTGTACTTTTCCTATGAAGCACAACCAACCTATACTTTACCGATCCTGTACCATACCTTAATGGACTATTGTTTCTACCAACGTTATTCCTTGACTGAGCATGGATTACTTCCATCATTTTTTCTATACCCAAGATTTGTTGTTTCCATCACTCTTACTCAATTGACTTAGGAGTTGGACTGAAGAAGTAGGTTGTTAGGTCTGTGAGTTTGAGGAGGTGGGTTTTTAGGCCCATGGACTGAATAAGAAGGTTGTCAGTCATGTAAGAAACTCTCGCCATGTGAGAGAGGTTGTTGGGGAAGTGATTTTCCCAGAGGGAGTTCAACGACAACTATAGTTCTCTGAGAATTCATGCCTGGCCTATTGTTGAAGCCCTAGAAGGAAACTAGGGTAGCCAAAGGACTGTTGAGAAAAGAATGGGAACACTTGCTAGGGTGGGACATGCATGTGGGGAATGAGAGGTTGTAGGATGTTAGTGTGAGTTGTCTCCTAGGACGAAACCCTTCCTGTTGATTGTGAAACTTCCTATAGTCTTGACCTAGCCTAGGAATCCATTTACCCAAGTGGAGTTTAGTCCTAGCTCATGGGTGACCCACTGTTGAGAGTAATGAGAATCGTGGTCTAAGGATGGGAGGTTTGTGGAAGGTCTGCATGCAGTTGGTGGTATTCATTAAAAATATAATTACCATTTCTACACTCAATTGCATGTTGTGTAATTGTACATTTATTTTATCACTATATGTTTCTGCATAAATCTGTGTATTAGTAGAATGTAGTTGCCTATTAAGTTGTATTTGTATGATGTTTTGCATGAGTCTTTGAGTGGTATATCCCAGTGGCCTAAGGATGGGGTGTACTACTTTTATAGAAATATTTTCCTCACCCTATGAAAATTTTCTCAGAAGGCCTTTTTCCATTTCCCTATGCAGACTTGAAGTCCCTTTTTACAGTTCCTAGAGATAAAAATAATATTTTTCCACATATACGTGCCCTAACTATTATACAACATGAGTATACATAGGTTGCACCATTATAGCCTATGTACATCAGGTTTTGTGCCCAAAATTAAAAAATGGTGTCTAGTTTCCATGTCACGTCACAAGATCCATGATCCTTGACCTTCCATATACTGTAAACGTTATGACTCGGTCCTTCAGTTCCATTTGAAAGTTATAAATGGGTCATATCCAAGCTGTGGAAAAGAGGAGAAGAATTCAACTTTGAGAGAAAATTTACTCTGGAGAAATTATTCACTTCATATTGAGTTTGCATCCCTTTATCCTTTTAAGTTTGAACACATTGTTCATCCCCCAAGCTCTTCCCTACTTGATTGAGAACCTCATTGTCTCTCTTATATGAGATTTCCTTTGGTGGAGGATTGAAGTGGAGGCCCAGATGGAAGGGACTATTGAGTAGAAAAGGGGCAGCCAAAGGACTATTGAGTAGAGAAGGGGCACACTTCCTTAGGTGGGACATGCACATGGGAAATGAGAGTTTGTAGGCTAGTTGCAACAATTGTCACCTTGACCTGGGATTAACTTCTAATTATAGACCTTAGTCTATCCTAGGAATCCTTCCCTAGTGGAGTTCTAGTCTTATCTTAGGGGTGACCTATTGCTGAGAGTTTATGAGCATCAGAGTCTATGACAGGAGGAACATCTAAGGTCTTAATGCAATTCATGTTTTTCATAAAATATAAGTTTCTCTTGTGTGTAATTACATGTTGTATATTGTGTGTAATAGATTTAATTTGTTGTTGTAATTGTTTATATATTTATTCATGGTTTATATATGTTGTATAACTTCATGTGTGATCATATGCAAGTCATTCTAGGTTAATAGGATGAAAATAATAGAATTGGTGTCACATGGCCAGCCTGCATGGCTAGGGATGTGAAATTATGGTATCATAGTTTGGATATTTGAGTATGTTGGTAATGACAGTCATTACAATGTGCTATCAGAGCACTAGGTTCAAACACTGAGCCTACATGGGCCAACAACAAGAATTATGGACAGATATGTCATAGAAGATTGAATTTTAGAGAATGTCTCTAAAATGTTTGATAAAGAAATTCTATGAAATGGAAAATAAAATTCATGGGGAATTCAAGGAACTCGCTCCTAATTTTTTTTTTTACTTTAAATCTATAATCGAGCCTACAATTGGCTGAATTTTGGAAATTGTAGAATTCCCATGATAAAAATCACATAAAAGTCCCCAATTATGTGGTGGAAATTCTTTGAGAATTCATGACTAATGCAAGAAATGAACGAAGAAATAATATCTTCAAGTTTTAATGGCAATCAAAGAAATAAATTTTGAATTTAGGTGATTTTCAAAGTTGGAAAATTTGGATTTGTTTTGTACAATGATGTCAGAATGATGTGGTAAAAGAATGACATGTACTACCATGGTGTCAGGTACATGTTTGATGGAATGACATTTGGCAAATGATGTGGATCCACATGACATGCCAATTGTTAGTCCTACAAAACTATGGTAAGATCTTGGAATTTCTCTAAGTGTTAAGCTACCATGGAGCACAGAGAGAATTGGGGGTATGGACAAGAAACCACACCAACTTGTGAACCTTCAATAAAATATTATATATATATATATATATATATATATATATATATATATATATGGTTAAGTCCCAAGATATTATGGATCACAGAAAGGACCGAATGTTTGGGTAAGCAATCACACAAACCCACGAACCCATGAACCCATGGTGGAGTTTTGGATACATGGCTAAGTACCAAGACTCCGGGTGTGAAGAGTATGGTGGCAAAGAGGTAATGCAATGACAAGCATAGAGATATTTCAATACTTTTCTAAGTCATAAGGAGCGGTATGGAATATGGGTGGATGTAGTTCTAAGAGTAAAAGAAATATGGATAACCCAAACCCGTGATTAAATTTTGGAATTTGACTAAGTGTCAATACTTCATGGGTGTGAAGGATATCATGAAGGTAATGAAGCATAAGGAAATGATTGTAGACCCGTGGTGAGATATCAGAGAAAATGACTAAGTATAGGTGCATAATGGATATGACAGAACATGACGATGCCTTTTGGAGGAGGAAGAATTTATAACAAAAATGAAATGGGTTGTGAACTCATGATAAACTTAAACAAAAATTCTAAGTATGAGTGAAATGTTTTGATGGTTGAGATTGAACCAGAATCTAGATCAGATATTTGTTGAGTATTAAGGTAATGTTGAGCATTTTGATAGCCATGATAATGAACCAATGGTCGATAATGAACCAATGGTCAAGTTCTAATTCAAATATAATCAGACAGTGGCTAAGAATCGAAGCTATGATGCTCGAGCTAACAAATTTCTCTTCCCTGCTATGCAATTAACAATCTTCCTTCTCAAATATTTTGAAGTGGAAAGGAGAATTAGTCATGAGAATTCATGGACAATGGAGTCCATGTATTCACTCAAGAATGTATAAAAAACAAATATTAATAATTCATAAGAAATCAGAAATAAATTATTTTTGGTGAAATTCTAAAGAACATAATGTTGCATAAAATGATGGATTTGTTAAATTATTGTAGCCTTACAAATCATGTTGCATGCACATTTTGTAGAACCAAGAACATAATTCGAAGTAAGCAGAATTCAACAGAAATATTAGTAAACCAAGACATGGATGATGCCTAAGGAACTTTTAGATATGAATATGAAGGAAGAATATTTGGTATGGGTTGTTGAACAGTTGGTTGTCATTGATGTCAACCCTTGGAGAGTGATCATGTAGATTGATTTAAACCCTCGGAGAGGTCCAGAGATGTTGGGCAGTTGATTGAAATGTGTATGATCGATATTGATGGTGATTTACTTGGGTAGATATTGTGTAGACTACATGTATCCATAGAGGTGTGTTTATGGGACCCAAAATTGGTTGAGGAATATATACATGAAGGACAATGAAATAATAGGTTAGATACTCATATATGGATAGGTTTTGTCATGTAGTTTCTGGTGATATGTGGTATGCCATGCGGTTCCTCACGGTTAGGGAGATATGGACTTGTAATGTTGGAATCCCCAAAAAGTGATCAAGAATCCCCTAGTTGGTTACAAGTCTTCGTCAAAGGGTAAAGTGGTTGCAACAAGAAATCCCTAAAGTAAGAAGAGAATTTACTATGAAAAAGTATAAATACACCTCAAGGAGTCATTCACAAGTACACTCACACACTCATTCATTGATTATCTTTATTGCGATATAGTGATGTTTTCTAAGGTTGTGATGACCTATTTATGAGATAGAAAAGCAAGGTCGAAGGAGAAAGTCTTAGGGTTGCAGAAAACCCTAATTTGTAAGGTATTCGCGAGTTGCAGGTCAACAGGGCATATATATACACGGGTTTTAGTGGAGGAAAGTGTGGATATATATGAGTTGTAGAAGATAAATTCATGTATATGTAAAAGGGCTTGTGAAAGGTTTTGAAGGGATGTTGGTACAAGGTTGTTGAGGACTATGGAAGAGTTACAATTATGTATTATAGAGTATCAGGTTAGCTACAAGATCAAAGGTAAGTTTTAAGAGTTACATTTATGTGATTGTATCTTATGCTTGGTGATGGTATGGCACATGCTTGAGATGCATTGGAAAATGATTAAGGAACATCTTGGGTGCATGGTTGAGGTATATTGGTTGAGGCACATTTTTGGTGCATGTCTTCATTATATTTGTACATGGTGTACAAAATGATTGAGTGATATGATATATGGTTGAGACACATTTTATGGTGCATGTATGATACATGGTATGGTATAGGATTGGTACATGGTATGGTGTTGATGTACATGGATGATGTACAAGGTTGATGTACATGGTTGGGACATGGTATGATACATGATATGGTACATGGTTGATGTGCATGGTTGGCACATGGTATGCTGTTGAGGTGCATGGTTGATGCATGGTTTGGTAAAGTATTTGGTGCATGGTTGATGCACTTGTTGTGGTACATGGTTGATGGTACATGCTTTTTTTTTGGTACATGCTTGGTAGAGGCATGTGTTGTTGATGCCAAAAATATATATGAGAGGTTTCCTTGGTATATAATCCATGTGAGAGGATATCATTGAGTATTGATTGATCAATGACATATTGATGTGATAGGTTGGATATAGTGAAAGGTTACAGGTTGATGTGATAGAGGGAGTCATAGTGATAGTGGCAGTGACAATGACAGTGATTTTGGTAGTGATAGTTGGTCTACACTTATATTTCAGGGTGGTAGGACCGATAAAGGATAGGTGGTGTTGGCCCTTGACCAAGTTTTGGGAGATTCTTGGTCATGTTGAACTATTTTGGGACTTCGAAAGGTTGTCGAAGGAGGAGAGGAAGGCGAAGTGGAGATCACAGGATCTCAGCCCATTTTTGGGTCCTTTTTGGGTTTTTGGAATTATGTAATGGGATTGGGATGTTGGCCCATGGGTTTACCCATGTTTAGGCTTATTTTGTAATATATAAATAGACGCTTAGGATAGATATAAGTGTGGTGCATCTATGTGATGTGAATGTATGCTAAGTGCAAGTAGATTATGTAAGTGCTTTGTGCATGATTGTAAGAGACTTGTCGAGCTAAGTGCAGGTCCTTGTAGCAGATTGTGGAAGGCTTAGTGTTGTAATGCAAGGAAGAAAGATCCAAAGAGATGTGCAAATATTTTTTCATGTGCGGAGTAACTGATTGAATGAAGACAATAAAGAATAAGAGTTGGTGGATGTAGCCCCAGGGTGGGGGTGAACCACATAAACACTATGCTATGCTAGTTTGTGCTTTTTCTTGACGTGTTCACACGTTATTTTCTAAGTGATTTGATGTATTTAGATAGATATACTTATTCTTTGTGCTTATTATATGTGAGAATGTTAGATCTGATCTATATGGTTATTCTTAGTGCTTGATCTGCTCGATCTCATCTATTTACCTATGTTAAGTGCTTAAATACACTAGATTAGTGTGAATGTTGCGAATCTCTGTTTTATCAGTGAAGTGGATATTGATTTCATATTGAGGAACTGAGGGTGCTAAGTGATTTATTAAGTATTATAATCACATATTTGTGTCCCATCTAAGGTTGCAGACACCTGAGTCTCGTTGTTGAAGCTAGGTTTTAAAATTTAGGTTCAACATTAAACTAAAAATTTTCTCTTTTGGGATTCGGCTTTTCATAAGGTATAATGCTCACTATCAGTCCAAAAGACTGGTACCAAAGTCCCGAAATGATTTCATTTCTTCATTATAATAAAGGACAGAAAGCTCAAGTGTTATTAAAGTCTAGATGCACGTTCTGTAAAGTACTTTACATCGCGATAAATTTAAACCCTAAAGGAGTTAATTAACCATCTTTTAACCTTTCGAAATTCGGGGCTTACTCAGAACAATACAATTTCAGTACATTTTGAATCACGAAATCCCGATTCCCGATTTCTCAAAAGAAGTGGAATTCAGTCTTAATCATGATTAATTAAAACTAATCCCATCACGATTTCAATATTCAAGGTTTAGTGGTGACACACCTCATGTGACCGCAATCCTCAAAACCACGAAATGCGAAGTCCTGACTCAATATCGAAGTTAAATCCTAAGATTAATCCCATTGTGATTTTAGGATTCGAGGTTTAGTGGTGACATACCTCATGCAACCACGATCCCTGAAACCATGAAACACGAAGTCACAACTCAATACCGAAATTTAAAGAGAACTAACTTCATTTTAAAAATACATTTAATGGTAATTAAACTTCTTAGGTACTTTCTTTTTCAGCCTCCGTCAAACAAGATCTTTTAAATTTTGATTTTAGAATTGCTGAAATACGGCCACATTAACAACAGATAGATCGTGATTTATGTGACACAAATGTGTATCTCATAAATATTCTCTGCATTAAATGTATTAAATTCTTGGCAGTTGTGTCATTACTTTCACCATAAAATGAGTTAAAAGAGAATTAGAGGTGTGTGTTTTGAAACTTATTCTTGATTTTTCTATCAGAAGTAAGCCACATCTAGCCGAGCTTTCACACCTCTCTTCTGTGACAGGTTTTCGTTCTAATACAAAAGTCATGGCACCAAAGAAGGGACCCAAGAAGAGTGAAGATATAGCTGAGATTTCCAGCCCAGAGGGAGATGTCATATCAGACACCACACCACATGCTATCGACTTAATTAAATCATGGAGACAAATTTATGAAAATTTGGACTGCGAGATAAAAAAATTCCCCTAACGACTCCGAGAATCACCTTCGAGACATACCTAAATCAAAACTTCACAAAATTGCAACATGCCCATGGATCATGGCGTACAATGACATGATCAGTTGGGCTTTGGACAAGGTTGTTATTCCAACGAGAAGCATTTTAAATGATCAAGGGGACATTATTGGCTCATTTAGAATTGAACATATCTAGGTTATGTACAAACTCTCACCCAATCCTAATTTATTTACAATGCCGAATTTATAGCTGAATTTCAGAGAAAGGAATCCACTGAGGCAGACCAAACTTGCCCTGATTTAATCAAAGGTTGGTGGAGATGTTCATCAAAATTTAGTGATGATACCCACATATTTTATGCCACAACCTCTTTGAATGAGTACATGGTTTATGTAGCCATGATGTTGTGCATACTCTTTAGCAAAAATAATCCCTATCATTTCCTCACAGAATGGGTGTCCTTTTTAGAAGAAGCATTAGAAGGATATAGTTTCAATTGGGATAAGATTTTATCTAATAATATATCCAAAGAGGTTTCGGATTACAGAGCTACAAGAGCTCGAGGTCAACCAATGGCCTTTTACATGTCGGCATACATCATGGATGCAATTTTTTTTATGAATCCATTCCCCATGATGAATTGGAGTTGGAACATAACCTCCCTTGAACCCATTCATGAATATCTCTCTGAGCTATGGGAAGAAAACACAACAAATTTATTTTACGAAATTCATCATTTCATGGTAATACCAATGCATAAAATGTTTTTTAGTTGTGACCCTCCTCACATTTCTGAAGCATTTTCAAATAACCTCAAGCCAATAGCAGACTGGTTCATTGAAGAAATCTTCTCCTACATCAAGGTTTATGGGTGCTCAATCCCCCCTCACGTGCTTCCAAAATTCCTCCCAGATAGACTGGTGTGTAGGGAAGTAGCACACCAAATAGTAAATGGTGGTGTTGGAATAGAGCTAAAGGAAGCTCAAAAGAAGTCCTGGCCAATCTTCCCTGTGCACATTGGGAAAATTTCATTACAAAATTTGGGACATTCTAGGGTGGAAGCAGAAGCACTCGAAGAAGTTAAACTATTAAATATTGAGTACAAAAGGCATGAACCTTATGAATTAGTGAAAAAATACTTGATACACTGCAATATGAAAGCCTATGAACATGAGGAGTCCCCTTGGGATGACATGTTCAAAGGGACCAAGTCTTATAAAGAAGTGTTAGAAAGAGTACGGACACTGTCGTCTGACCTGCAATTCATCTTTTGGACCTTTCAGAAGCATAGATGGAGTGGTACAACCCAAGTAATTCAAGGAGAAGAAATCACCCTCCCCCAAGCGCAAGAAAGCGTTCCACCAGGTTTCGAACAGGAAGCACAAAAGAAGGTAAATCCAAAAAAATCCCTATAGGATATGAAAAGGCCTCCACCAAGAAAAAAGACTGAAGCAGAGAAAAGGTCAAGGAGACCTCCCAAGTCCAGTAAGCCTACTCCCCCTTCATCACCAGGTGTTGATGTCAACACACCTAAGGTAGAAAGATTTAAAGGATCTATGGAGCTAGGGATTCCCATAGCTTCCTTAACCCCCTTACAGTCCACTTTTGGACTCCCACAGATAGGAGCTCTATTTGTTGATGACCTCACCTCTATTCCCATAAACAAGATTCCTCCTTCTGATTATTTTTTCAGAAGAAAAAGGAAGGTTGTCCTGAAACGAGAGATTCATACGAAGGAGGGGAATATGGTTAAAAAACATAAAGTCTTGATAGATGGACAAAATTTGGAGGAAGAATATTTCACTACAGAGATAGCAGGTTCCATGCGAGCCATGGAAACAACAAATTTTTTTACCGTGGGAAAAATGAGAACATGGAAAAAGAAGAGTGATAAAATCATAGCACAATTACAAGATCAGTTGAAGAATGTTGAGGAAAACATTAGAGAATAAATGATTAAAATCTTGGAGCAGACAACGACTACCAAAAGGTTAGAGGTTCAATTACTCAAAACAAGTTTGGATGAAATGAGCCAGGAAATACAAACAAGTCAGCTACAGATTACTCAGCAAAAGGAGCATGCAGAACAATTGTAGGCTAGATTAATATTAATGGAAGATCAGATTGTAGACCTAAAATATTTCTAGGCCCAGTCACTAGAAGTGCATTCAAAAATAGAAATTGAAGAGAAGAAATTGATTTCCAAGATAGAAATTGTTCAGAACTACTTTCAAGAAGTAGATAATGCCTTTGATAATATTATCCTGAGGGAAAAAGAATCCAAAGAAGTGAGGATTACTCTCCAAAAGGAAATTATATATTTGACAGGTGGAGAGGTATCCAAAACTACCAAAGTATCAGCCACAGAGAAAATCAGAGGTGACATCATGCTCAAGCTATGGGAAACCAACATAACTGAAAGAAAAAGAATAGTCAAAGAAATAGGAGATGACTGTGAAGAGGTTTCTGATCTTTTAGACAAAGGGTCATTAAATATTGGAAAATGCAATTGTACAGGAATTTTGGGACAAATCAATATTGTAAGACATCAATTAAATTTTAGGGAAAATTTGAGTGAAATCCAAATGGAAATTTCACAACTAAGAAAAATGGATGTCACCCTAATAGGTAGGTTGTTAGTTGAGCCTAACTTAAAACTACATTCAATAAATTTTGTAGATAAAGGATTTGATGACCGTCTTTCCAAGATTTAGAGAAAAGTTTATATGTTCAAGGAAAGATACCTTCCAGAACCCCCCAGAAATTTTACACAGTTCCTGGAGAGATGCATTAAATGTATTGAATCAAAAGAAGGAGAGTCATCAACAAAGTAAAAGTATTATTTGGAAGATATTTACTTCCAAGGAAGTGGAAAAATGGAGAAGATCATGCAAACGGTTTAGAATCTATTTTTAACAAATAGTTAGTCACTAGGAATTAGGAAATCACCAACCGTCTTAAGATTGGTGGTTTTGTATAAATGTAATTTTTCAAGACTAAGAAGAGGCTTTTTTCTGGATGAATTGTAAAGAAAAAACTTTGTTTTTCCTGAATTAATACAATATAGATTGAAGATTCCAGATCTGGTCAAGCCTGAGTTATGTGTTTCTCTGTCATTCTATTTTTATTTCATACTTTCGTTTGAAGTGTTTCATGTGGTAATTTCTATTATAGTGATTGAACAGTTAGATTATCTAATCGTTTGCATTTTTTCCTCTGTATCTGCTTTCAGTGGATATAATACCTATGAATGTTTTAGGACTCTTAAATTGTATGCTTCTGCAAAGTCATCATCCCTTTTTCTTGTATTAACTTAAAATGAGTTTCCTCTTAAATTGATTCCTCATTTTTTCCATACGACTATATATTTCCTTTTCTTTCTTCATTCTATGCATCTTATTCATTAAAATTGACTTAGATACTAGAAGTGGCCTTTATTTATATTGCACTATTGATTCATAATTTGGAAGTTCTATTTTTATTAATTCGAACCAGAAATTTGCAACCCTTGAAAATATTTTTGATTTACAAAAAAGAAACCCTCAGCTTTCATGATTGTTCCAGCTACCAAACAACCTAATATAGAACCTGGTCTATTAGATCAGGAGAGTATTTCATTAAATATATTCAATACCATCTTACAAACAACAAATACATGGGTATAACTTGAATGTTCATGGGCTACCATTGAAATGGATATTGACATCCAAGAACAATGGGAAGCTAGGCAGAGATAGTTAAGGAACCAACTGTGATCTTGCTCTTCATTAAACTAGTCTTTTTACCCTTTAATTATCTCGGATGCCTCGACGGTATACTTTAAAGCCTTAAAGTATAAACTCAGGAACAACATCTTTTTGGCGTCGTTGTCGGGGATGAAGAAACGAATCTTTTCCCTGGGAAAAATGACATTGACACTTTCTTTCTTTGATAGTGAACAAAGATCGAAAGAACTTCTAAGGCTACTTTTATCTTTCACTTGGCGACTCCACATTTTTTAAACTGTCTTCTAGCCAAAAGAACACTAGAAAGAACCCGGATGACATGAAGACTTCGCCATTTTTTGATCTGGAAAAGATTTTAAAATCAAGAAGTTCTCTTAGACAAATCATTTCACCGACACATGTCATCTGTCAACCAAATTCTTCACGGTTGAATTTCATAGGAACACTTGAGAGATCCCTCTCCCTCCCCCTTTCGATCGATACGTTCTCTTTTCCTAAAGTGCACACTTCTACTACCAAACACTCTAACGAATTCCCTATGTATTCTAATTTAACCCCCGTCAATTCTCCGATATGTTCGTCTTACGAGTCTGGAAGAACAAGTTCTTTTCATCTTGGGCCTTCTTCCTCTAGTTTCTTGTGCCTTGATGATCAGTTCCCTACAACTCTTATATCATATTCGAGTACAACCCAAAATGTACCAAAATTCCATGAGATTTCTTCTCATACACCCCAAGTTTCAATCTCAAATCTATCAATGGTTGCGCATGGAGGTGCGGGTGCTGGAGGCAGTGTCGTAGGAGGAGCGACAGGTTTTCAAGTACCACTCCCTGGAATTTAGACTAAAGTGGCTGCTAGATATGCACCCCTTGTCCTCCTAGTTCCCTTACATGACCTTCCATAAAATTACATGAAACATCTCCCAAAATTTACAGGGGAAGGCGATTTAACTGCACAAGAACACATCAATTTCTCTGACCAATTTTACGATATCCTAGGACTCGAACATGAAGATGTCTACTCTATAGTATTAGTACAAAATTTAGAAGGGTAGTTTAGAACCTGGTTCTGAGGATTAGCAACGGGATATTTAAGGTCATACGATGAGCTTGAAAGTGCTTTCATCAGACAATGGGGAGAAAGAAGATATCACCTCTATTATCTCAAGTTCACCCAAAGATTTAATAAATTGTATAATAAGATTCCCATCAAGGTCAAACCTTCTTAGCCTATAGTGAAAGTAACTTTCACTGGAGCTTTCGACCCTGATTTCGCCTTCAAGAGTGAAAACTTTATTGGAGAGGAAGATTTAGAAGATTTTGAGGAATTAGAGGAAGATATAAACAATTTGGGTGATGATGAGCCACAACCTTATTTATCAAGACAAGATTATCAAAAATTCTTAAATAAAGAAAATAGATTGGAAAATGACCTAAACGATAGTACTTCTGAAGATTTGACCTACCAGGGTATTTTCGATGGTATAATGGTCGAGATTCAACAGAAGTACAATATAAGGCCTATAAATAGGAGTGTTACAATCACCCCAAAAAAACGATCTTGCCGAGGAGCGAGACAGATGAGATGGTTTTAAAAAATGTTGAAAAACAGACTGTAAAAACTGACATAACGGACACACAGCCTACCAAGACTAAGGTAGTTGAAACACTCACAGTCAAAAAACAGAAAGTGAAATCTCCTGCAACTGAAACAAAACCTTCACCACAAAAGAAAGCTGATAAGAAGGGAGTCGAAGCCCAAAATGTTGAGAATGACAAAATTGTGGGAAATTTCAATCTGGAAAATGAAATCAATAAAATCAGGATCCCCATACCCCTTGTCGAGCTGGAAAAAAACCCAACGTAAAGAAAACAAATTGCCAAGTTGATTAGTTTTTCGGAAGATGAAATCTAGGCCGATGTCATTAACTTAGAAGACGACAAGCTGAACATAGTTTTTGTCCCTCATTTCGAAGGCGCCAAAGACACTGTTGCTCCCTTCTATATCATGTTAACCTTGTTCGACCAACTACTCCATACCTATATGCTTGATTCTGGAGCATCCCACAATGTAATGCCCAAATCCATTATAGATAAATTGGGTCTCAAAATTACTAGGCCTTATGGAGATTTATATTCTTTTGATTCTAGAAAAGTTAAATGTATAGGAATGATTAAAGACTTGGTGGTAAATCTGGCTCAAATACCTATGAAAAGAATTCTCATGGATGTAGTGGTCGCTGATATCCCTCTGAAATATGGTATGTTGTTATCTATATCATGGGGTAACAAGCTTGGGGGGTCCCTCCAGCTTGACATGACATATGTTATGATCTTAGTTTTCGTAGAACAGTTCACACACCTGTACAGAGAGACCAGGTTAGTGTTCATGATAAGTAATCCACGCAACCCGAATAATCACCCTATATATATTGTTGATTAGGATCTAGGTAATTGTATCTTATCCATTGACGATGATATTTTTTTAGGTATAGATGAAAGTTGTACAGAAGAAAAAAAAGAAAAAGAAAATAATAAACAAAATGTATATAGCACTGGTGTGTGGAAGATGTTTTTTGGCGGCGCTTCATCTTACTTTGGAGACGGAGTAGGGGCACTCCCTGTGGCCCCTGATAATAAATTTGTAATCCCTTTTTCCTATAGACTCCAGTGGAATGTGGACCACACTAATAACGTATGCGAGTATGAAGCCTTAGTATTAGGGTTGGAAGCCACTAGGAGAATGAAAATAAAAAACCTCAAAATCTTTGGTGATGTCAAGCTAATCGTAAAATAGGTAAACCGACAGTACCAAGCCAAACATCCTAGGTTGAGGTCTTACAGGAATTGTTTATGGGATTTGATTGAAAATTTCTTCTCCTCTGTCAAAGTCCACTACATTCCAAGAATTGAAAATCAACAGGCTGATACGTTAGCCAAATCAGCCTCAACCTTCAAACCTCCCAGCTCTTTCAAACTAAAATATTATATACAAATTAGACACTGACCTTCCATACCCAATAACATACAACACTGGAATTTTTTTGAGGATGATGAACAACTGTGTAAATTTTTAGAATCGATAGATGAGTTTGTCGAAACTCATGCTGACCAAGAAAACCAAAATGATCCTATTTGGATCATGCAGGAAGGGGAAGACCCCTAGGAATTTCACGATAAAATCGCCAATCATTGTATGCTTGTTCTAAAAAATAACCAGATCCCCAAGGGCCTGATTCCCTTGGAAAATTTTATTTAATCAATACGATATCCCATTAAGATCCACCTTACAAAATCAACCTAAAGAGGTTGAGGACTGTGACATAGGTACCAAAGAAAACCCTTAGTTGGTGAAACTGTCCAAATACCTATCCGCAAAAACCAAAAGTAAATACGCTAAGTTTCTTAGAAAATATAAAGATGTTTTTGCTTGGTCTTACGAAGAATTGAGAACTTATGATACTTCTATAATAGAACATAAAATTCCTTTGAAACCGGGTGTCAAGCCTTTTAAATAGAAGCTCAGAAAGATAAACACTATCCTGCTACTAGTAATTGAAAAGGAAGTCAAAAAAATATTGGATGCCAAAACCATCATCCCTCTAAGATATTCTGAGTGGGTGGCTAATTTAGTCCTAGTAAGAAAGAAAAATGGCGAAATCAGACTGTGTGTTGATTTTAGAAACCTGAACCGATCATCACTCAAAGACAATTATCCATTGCCTAAGATGGACCACGTTTTAGAGAGAGTAGTTGGAGCTAACATAATGTTAATGATTGATGGTCTTTTAGGTTACAATCAAATCACAGTACATCATGATGATAAGGAAAAAATGGCTTTCACTACTCCTTGGAGTACCTTCATGTACGATAAAATTACTTTCAGCTTGATGAATGCAGGGGAAACCTTCCAACGAGCCATGGACATCACCTTCATGGGTGATAAAGATAAATTCGTTGTTATCTATCTTGATGATCTGACCATTTTTTCAAAATCTAATGCGGAACATCTAGTGCACCTAAAACAAACTTTCGAGAAATGTCATAAATTTGCTTTGTCCCTCAATCCCAAAAAATCTCGTTTCTCTATGCAAGAAGGTAATCTATTGGGTCATGTAGTGTCAAAAGATGGAATCAAAATTGATCCTAAAAGAATTGAGGCAATATATACTATAAATATCCCTAGATATGTAAAAGAAATCCAATCCTTTGTAGGAAAAATAAATTTCTTGAGAAGATTTATCCCTAACTTCGCTGAAATTGTGTGTTGTAGGAAAATCTCCCTTCGGACAGGTAGATCGCCTCTAAGAGCTTGACCCTAACTCTAGACAAAAAATGCTTAACATGGAAACTGACTTCCTTTCAAATATATCTAAACTAACACATGAGAAGGAAGGATGATAGAAGTACCTTTTATCGACGTTTGTCCCTGCACGCTCCTAGTTGCGCTTCGATCCTTTGCTTCTCGCTGGATCCTATGGAAAAAACAAGATACAACCGCTTCCTACTCTATTGATATTATCTTGAAAATATATCTATCAATTAATGATAAGTTCATGTGACATTAGACACAAACTAGAAAGAAACAGGCCAAGCGTGTCATATTGATGAGAATAGCGACAGCAGTACTTACAATCGTAGATGCGAATGCGACATCTTCGTCAAGTCCCCTTCGTCTAACCCTTTCCTGAAAGATCCACAACCTGGATAACAATAGCTTCACCGATCACTCTCCTTTGGTTGACTGTATATTCTCTCCAAGGTCATAAGTTTCATACTAGCAGTTCTTCCCCCCTTTCCACCATCATAGAGCCTGTTTATATAGGTTAAGAGGAGCTTAACCTCTTGAGTTATCTTTAGAACAAGTTGGGAACCTTCTCCTTAGATCAGGGATCTCTTGATGAAACCAAGAATTCAAGCACAACTGCCTCCTAATCTCGAAAGATCCTCCCCTTATTCTCCTCAACAGGCCAACTACTGCCTCATATTAGGTAGCGCTCCCTTAGAAGGGGCATCAGAGCGCTATAGCGCTCCCTGGTAATCCATGGAGGGGTGCCAGCACTCTCAAGATGAGAAGCGCTCCTTCAGAGGGGGCAGGGGAGTGTTATAACTCTCCCTGAAGAATTATAGGGGAGCACCAGTGCTCCTAGAGCTGATATAGAGGAGTGCTCCCCCTCAGAACCTCTATTTCAGGGCTTTTTTCAGGTGTCAAGAGTTATTTGTCTTCAGTAAACCAGTTCTCCTCCTTCAAATCAAGAATATGAGATGTTATAAGTGTCTCCTTAGTGTTGTTAATCATGGAAGTATGTTTGAACATCATTTGCGACACTTGTGACCAACTTGCAACACTTGCGAAAGTTGTAAGGAAGATGTGACACTTATGACAATTGAGAGGAACATGCGACACTTATCCGGCTGAGTAATTTTGATGTGTAACATTGTGAATATGATCATAGATATGTTGAAAAAGAACAGTGAGATGAAGTGGACAATTGAAGCCAAAGAATATTTTCAAGAATCAAAAAAGTTATCAGCGAAGCACCAGTCTTAGCAAGTCCTGATTACACAAAAGAATTTATGATTTTTTCATTCACTTCCGAACACACTATCGCGGATGTATTGTTACAGAAAAATGAAGAAGGCTTTGAAAAACCCATTGCTTTTTTTAGTAAAAGTATGAGAGATGTTGAGTTGAAGTATAATATACTATAAAAACAAGCTTACACAATGGTAAAGGCTCTCAAGGCCTTCAGAACGTATGTATTACATTCGAAGATCATAGCCTATTGTTAGGTGAAATATATGTCGTTATAATAATGTTGCAGTACTTGCCCAACTATTTAATTGTCAACCCGAGGTACGTAAACTGATGAATCACGTGCATTATTTGTGCAGGACATAAGTAGAACTAATCTAATCTAATCTATGTTGCTGAAATTAAACTAATCTAAGAAAGCATTGAAACACTAACTAGGAAAGCATGAAATTGCATAAGGGAAATACAACATGTGAAGAGTTAACAACAATGACATATGTGAGCTTACACAATAAATCTATCTTGAATTACATAACAATAATCAAATGATAATCATGAAAGCATAACAATGAAAGTCTATGAATCAAAGCTAAGAATCCCTTTCTCTTTTGAATCCTAATGACTACTCTGATTATAATCACATCCTAATTGCCTAATTTTCCTTCTCATGAAGAGAGAGCACTCTCTTTTATACATGAGAGCCTTGAAGATAACATAACCATCTCATTATTACAGATCCACTATTCTCTCAACCACTCTCAACTACTTTCCCATTATTACAAGATATGATCCCTTTAAATCCTCACACATATCTCTCATATATCTTAGATAAGATATTCTAACCAAATCTCCATGAT
>ML794511.1:748582-762975 GCA_009831015.1 Picea engelmannii
ACTTTTAATACTAAAATGAATAAAGTGGAAAATAATAATGTGAAACCCAAATGTATTTATGAAAATGATATGATGAAGGTTTAATAGGGCGATGAAATGTAAGGAATAGTGAAGGGAAAGGTGGATGAAAATAGGACATTTCTAAGCCCCAACATGCCCCCCAACTTAACTTGTTGCATGTCCTCATGAAACCATGCATGGATCTTTTCAAAAAGAATTTGGCATCTGAATTTTGGCTTTGAGTCAACAGGAATAATGTGTTGGATCCCTGGATAATGTGTTGGAGTTGACAGGAATAGACTCGTCGAGGGAGGGCCTTGATGTATCCCTCATCAATGACATGAAACAGACATGGAGATGTGATTGGCAGATTGAACAGACATGCACTGACATAGGTTTTGAGGCAAGATACTTGGGATGGTTGACTCTCAAGGTGGATACTTCCCTTGAACACTAGGGCACTACAGCAAAACATGACATGGACCAAAACTATGCAATGGATACTGTGACTTGCGTCGGTTGACCCAAAGGAGTGAAAGGAACTTGGAGGATTGGCTCAGTGCAGAGGTTCAACGGATTATGATATATGCAAAGTGACAAAGTGTCGTGTTCAAGGGAGACTCTAAGAAGTGTTGGGTGATGTTCTCAAGAGACTGCTTGGCTTGCTCCTTTCAATTTTCCCCCATCCAGATAGATGAGTACCTCTTTTTGATTTAATGAGCTCAAGGAGGATAACACATGCTCGATATAACTCACCTTCGGTAAGTTCCTCTTCCTTTGTTTAATGAACCAGAAGAAGTAAGGGTTCGTTCCCATATGGGCCTGTCGATGTGTGCTTTAACGAGTCCAAGGACAGAAAACTCGATTTTTTTTTGGGATTATAGAGTTTGGAAAAACACTTAAAAAAGAACTCTCTCAGTTCCTTTTTCGTACAGTAGTCCAATGAGACCGAAAAATGATTAAACTATTGCTCGAAAGATGCCCTTTCTAACCTTTTAACGAGTGTGAAAGGAAGCAAGATCACTCGACAATCTTTTCATGTTTAGAGAGCCTGAAAAGGGTTTAAAGGAGACTCCAGGGGGGTTCCTTTTTCATGTGTTCGTATCCATACGGGTCTGAAAAAGAGATAAAAGTTTACCCGGTTACGTTCTCATATTGTCGAGCTCGAGAACAAACTAAGACTATGCTCATAAGTGCGACAAGGTGAATAACCGATCAGGACTGCTAGGAAACCTGCGATGCCAAAGCTACAAAACAGAGTTTAGTGAAGCCATTACATCATTAGAGAAACCCAAAAATGAAGATACCTTATAAAAAATGAAATTTTATAAATAACAATTGATTTGAAAATTCATTTACCATTTCATTTGCAAGGATTTTTGGAGTAGTGGAGAATCTCATTTTGAAGCAAATCTTGTTTTTCTCGCTACCAGAGCTACGATCGATCATTTCATTCACCGTTTGAACCAAGTAGGTGCCCATCCTTCTCTCTTTCAATTGCATAGTTTTAGATCCATTTTCATAGCATTATTTATTTTAAAACACAAAGCCCTAAGTCGCCCCTCTTTGAACCAAATCGGCCTCTTTTTAAAAATTAATGAAATGGGGGGATTCTTTAACAAAAAATGCTTTAGAGAAGGGTGATTAGGATGTCTACACCCTTGCAATAAATTAGGCAGTTCATTCTTAGTAAAAGAACTCATAAAAAATCTCCCCAAATGCCCACGCAGCCCCCAAAGTCATTTTTCATTTTTAAAACGTTTTTATCATTATTTGACAAATATTAAAGGGCGTGATGGTTAAAAAGAGTGAGTGGTTGCTTTTAGATTATGTGGGTATGTTGTTTCATGTTTTAAAATGCTTTTGAAAATCGCCGAAATTACCAAAACGTGAGGAATAATGAAATTCTTGATTTTTTTGTTTTGTAGGTATCTTCGACAATCATGATTGAATGGAAAGAGAGGGAACATGAGATGGATGATTTGGCCTCTCTACGAAGTCCTCGTACGCGGGCCACTTTGCGAGCTTGTGGCTTGCTCAAGTTCTTCAAATTACAAAAAATGAAGAGAGAAGTTCTATTGCTCAAGCACATGATTGGCCTCTGGGATGTTGCGGAACAAGGATTCCATATCGGCACACAACTTTTAACCATTGAGTTAGAATATGTGTAACTTTTGACCGGCCTCTCGAAAAGAGGGGTCCCATATCTTTCATTGGGCAGAGGGCATTACCTGAACAAGTGGACGTGTATCTAGCACAACACTGCATCCCGGGAGCAAGGTTGGTAGGGGGCAGGATCCCTATCAAGGATATTCGAGATTTGCCCCTCCTGTCTATACTATTCGCTATCACAAGCGTGACCAGCAACACTAGTGCTCATCTGGCATCGAGATCACAGGTGGCCTATGGTGTTCAGTGTTTGGAACCAACACTGTTCAACTGGAGTGCAGCGTTCCTTCGAAATGTGAAGGAACAGATCTCACGGTGTAGGACTGGTCAAAAGCAATTCGGCTATGGCTCATTTTTGGTCTCTTTTTTCCTAGAGTGCATCCCTCAGATGCAGCCTCAGATAGCACTGGCGGTACAACCAGTGGATGAACCTCGGATGGAGAGGTGGACTAGTCTGTCTCCGAGGCTAGTTTCGGAGTCAGAGTTCCACTTTACTGGTGATTTCTTTGCCTGGCTGAGACGACAGTACCTTTGGATAGAGGACTTCCCTTATGCCGATGTAGACTTCCGTGGGAGTATGGACTTGATTTTTCCTGCGGGGGAAGACTAGGATGAGTCAGGTAAGAGACTAAGCCATACCTTGTCTGGTTTCTTTGTTTTTTAAGTTTTTGATGTATATGTATTTTTTTTGGGGTATGTAAAAGAGTTTTAACATATGTTTTGTTTTCAACGTGCAGACAAGGGAGCAGTGCGCCCAGCTGATATACCAGTACCAGGGCATCGTGGAGGCACCCCAATCACAGCAGATCCGACAATACCAGCAGTGGGTCTCTGAGAGGTTGAGAGGAACCTCCAAGGCCTTACGATGGGTATCCCTCCTCTGCAGAGGGGGGATGTGCCTTTACATCTATAGCGACACACTGTAGGAGTACCAGAGAATATCAATTCTTTGTTAAGGTGCGTAGTACGTGCAGTAGTGTGTTACTCACAGCACAATGTAGTGCGGGGAGATTAGAGTCTCTCCCGTGATCATGTTTTTTGTATGCCTTGTTAGGCAATGTTGTATGGGTGAACAGACCAAATATTTTGCTCTTCTACATGCTTTTTGATGTAATACAAACATTTCAGTCATGCCATATATATATATATATATATATATATATACAGTTTCGAGTTTTTTATGATGCCAATGATTTGTACATGATGATGTCTGTGATGTGTTTTAATTTACATGTAATGTACAGTTTTTCTTTTCTTGAATCTTATATGTGGGCAAGATACCAATCCATGATATAATTAGCTAACGAATCCAAAACACTATTAAGTTCTCTCAAAATGTGTCTATATTCGATGTAATCGAACATTCATTCGAGACGATGAACTTGCAAGTGTAGGCGTAGCAGGATAGGACTACGGATAGCGTAGATGCGGTTGAGTTGAAAAACCACCAGTTGGGAGTCTAAGTAAATAATGATGCGGGAGATACCTAGAGAGGAAGCTTGGGTCAGCAGTCCAATGACAACATGATATTCTGCCATATTGTTGGTTGTTGGTCCTAAAAAAATGCCTCCTGAACTCACCACCTGGTCAAATTGGTAAATAACCCAAGCTGCTGAAGCAATGTTCTGGGTATGTCGGCTAGCACCATCCGCGAACCCAAAAAAGATAGGAAAGGAAGACGTCATTTGCACATGAAAACACAACTACAATCATGAGTGGCAATGGTAAAGACTCGAGCACGCGAAAGAAATAGACACACCAAACTAAATACAATAATGTACAAAGTACAAATGCTAGGCGATCTAGGCATAGTACTTCTTAAGGTAAAGCCCGTTTCGGGGCTCTCCTAGGGAAATTCCTTCATGATCAACTAATTCGTAGGCACCTTTATGTAGGACACATTTTATGATGTAGGGACCGTGCCACATGGGTTACAGCTTTCCTGTCCCCAATTTATCATGAGATTGGTCGTAAACAAGGACTAAGTCTCCTTCTGCAAAAGTCCGAGGGTGGACGGATTTTTCATATTGACTTTTAATTCGTTTTTGATGTGCCTCATTGGCGAGAGCAGCATCGCGACGTGTTTCGTCCAGTTTGGATAGATACAAAAATTGTTCTTCTTCAGCAGAAGTATGAGGCAGGAGTTCTACTTTTAGTTAGAGTGATGGAATCTCACACTCGATCGGTAGGATGGCTTCAATGCCATAGACCAACTGGAAAGGAGTGAATCCAGTTGAATTTTTTACAGAGGTGCGATAGGCCCAGAGAGCGGAGAAAAGTTGTAGATGCCATGATGTTTTGTTTTCCCCTACCATGCATTGGATCATGGTTTTTAGGACTTTGTTGATGGCCTCAACTTGTTCGTTTGCTTGAGGGTAGTAAGGGGATGAGTTTTCATGGAGAAAACACAATTTGACATGTAACTCGCTCATCATCTGGTTTTTGAAGTGTGCACCATGGTCAGTGACAATGGCACGTGGTACACCAAAACGAGTTATGATGTGGTTGAAGAGGAATAGATCTGCCATACGGCCATCATTCAGGAAGGTAGGCGTAGCCTCATCCCATTTGGTGAAGTAGTCAATGGTGACGATGATGTAATTGTGCCCCCTGGCTGAGGTAGGCTTACACTGCATGAAATCGATGCCCCATTTGGCGAAGGGGCCGATGGCGATAATAGGGTGAAACATCATAGGGTAGGTGCATGCCTTCTTGTTAAAGATTTGGTAGGGTGGGCATTTCTTGACAGCCTCGATACAATCTTTGAAAATCGAGGGCCAAAAGTAGCCGGCATGTAGGATTTTTTGGGCTGTGGCCATTCCGGAAAGGCGACCGCCATAGGCGCCAAGGTGACAATCGTTCAAAACACGTTCATCTTCCTCGTGAATCAGACATCGCTGAAGGATGGTGTCGATACCACGGCAATACAAAGTGTCACCGAGGATGATATAATGGTGAGAGTGGTGACGAATGCGTCGATGCTCTTCACGAGAGATGTTGGGCTGAAAACATTGTGTTTGAAGGTAGAGGGGAATGTCTCAATACCAAGGATCATAGGTGCTGATGAGGAAGAGAGATTCACGGGGAGAGAATATCTAGGTTTCATGTTTTCATCGGCACGAGGGAGAGCACAGATAAGCTCGACAAACACCAGGGATTTTTTGGCTTTAGCCTTCGTAAACTCAAGATCGAATTCTTGAAGAATAATGATCCATTTTGAATATTTTCCCCCAAGTACTTGACGTGTCAGGACGTGGTACATGGGGTTGGAGTCTACGATTACCGTGGTGGTGCATAATAAGATGTAGTGGCGGAACCTTTGGACAACGATGATGGCTACCAGATCCAGTTTCTCAACATGTGAATATCGAAGTTTGGGTCCAGATAAACTCTTGCTCAGATAATAAATCACATGTTCTTTGTCATTGTAGTCTTCTTGGACTAACACCATTGCGATGGTGGAAGCAAAAGCGACCAAGTAAAGGATATAATCCTTTGTATATTCAGGGGGATGTAACAAAGGTGCATGGGTCAAAGCGTGCTTAAGGGCATTGAATGACCGTTGAGCTGTGTCATCCCAAATGAAAGGGACATTCTTCTGCAGTAACCACATAAATCCTTTAGTGATCTCGGTATAATTGCAGATGAAACGACGAAGAAAGTTTTCTTTGCCTTGCAAACTTTGGAGTTGGGTTAAATTGGTGGGTGGAGGTAAGGCTAAGATGGCCTTGATTTTTAAGGGGTCCACCCTAATCCCATCTTTGGAGACAATGAAGCCAAGGAGTCAACCGGATTCGACAGTGAAGATGCATTTGTGTGGGTTCTGACGAATACGGTAGAACCTACATCACAGAAAAATCGTGCGTAAATGATCAATGTGATCGGATCGATTTAGCAAATGTGCAGGTAAATTGTCGAGATATGGTTCTGGGATATGTTTGATGTCATGAAAAGCGTATGACATGGCTCGCTAGAAAGTGGCTCTAGCATTTTTAAGGCCAAAAGGTAGCTTTCGGTAGGCGAAAGTTCCCCAAGGGCAGATGAAGGCTGTCTTGTGTTGACCTGTAGGTAATATTTCAATCTGGTTATATCCAGAAAAGCCATCCATGAAAGAAAAAATTATGCTCCCCGCATAATTATCAATGATTTGGTCGATGAAGGGCATAGGGTAGTTGTCCTTAGGACAAGCTTTGTTGAGATCTCTATAGTCAATGCAAACACGAATGGTCCCTTGTTTCTTAGCAACCGGAACAAGGTTGGAGACCCATTCGGTTAAAGGGATGGGATAGATAAAGCCAGATTTTAGAAGTTTTTCAACTTCTTCCTTTATAGCTGCGATTTTCTTGGGATGAACCGGGCGAAGCTTTTGCCGAACCGATTTTGCATCAGGGTAAGTTTTGATTTTGTGTACGACACTGGAAGGGTCGATTCCTGGAATTTCCTCATAACTCCATGCGAAGACATCGTAGAATTCCTTGAATAAAGCGGTGTAAGAAACCACTTCGTCGGGTGTGCAATTAGCACCAAGGTTGATGTTTTCCACGACACCTTCTTTGATTGAAATGTCAATCCTGACCGTAGTAGAGATGTTACCCATGTTCCCCTCAGAGAGAGTATCTTGTGTGAGGATAGGAGATTGCGGAGCTTCAGTAACATCGGGAGGGAAGACAGATTGTATGTCTTGGATTTCTTCCAAAGGTGGAAGAAAAGAGGATCGATAGTGGTTGTCATCCTAGGGCAGATCGTCAATGCTAAGCATTTCCATGATAGATTCGTTCGAAGGAAAAATTTGGGAAATGTAATCAATGGCGGATGATAGGGAATCTGACCAAGAGGGCACTGAATAAGTATCGGGTTCCAACGAATGTAAAGTGTTCGAAGAGGGAGAGGCAGATTGAATAGCTATGTATGCAGCCTCGGCTGGGCTCAGAGGCATTGTGTCCCCGAGCACATCTAATTCCAAAGGACTAGGCACAACCCAAGGGTCGGATGATTCCAAGGATTGATAAGGCATAGTCGAAATCATATTGACGATGGAAATATGATGTGCGGTTGGTGGAAGTGGTGTAGGGAAAGTACCCATGAGGCTAGAATCTTTCAATAAGCCAACACCAATGCTTTCATACGTAACTGGGTGGTCTCTCAGAAAAGGAATGTTGTTGGTAGCAGGGATGCGAGTGTCGGGTGTGCAGAAATCGAGTTGATCGATGGTAACAATTTTGCCTTGATGGGGGAATCGTACACATAGAAACACTGACGAGGCGACAACAGTCATAGCGTAGAACCAACTTCTTCCAAGTAGTAGGTTGTAATCGAGGGGGGCATCGACCACCTCGACGTCAAGAGTAACAGTTTTTCCGCCCAGCTGAACGACTAAGGATTGTAATAATCCGTGACGATGAAAACCTCATCCATCAAAGGCACATAACATGGTAGCGGATTTGTTAAGGGTAGGTGATTTCAAACCTTTCCAACAGGCTAGGGAGATGACACAGGTGGAGGCTCCCTCATCGAGGATAGTCCGGTGGATTTTTTTATTGTGAACAACCACATCGATTTGGAAAGCTAGCTGGTGTGACAGTCGTGGTTGATGATCGTCGAGATTAAACGTGAGGTATTTTGATGACTCGGGATCGAAAGTGCCAATGGCATCTAAGAGTGTTCTACGTTGGTTGGGACAGTGTTGTAGAACTTCCAAGGCAGACATGGCACACAGGGCTTGGGCCAAATCTTCTACAATATTGTAGTTTTGGGCAGCCTGTGAATTAGGATTGAATGTAGATTTTCAAATGGTTCTCTTAGGAGGGCGTAGGATGGAGTCAAAATATGGTTTCTCAATCTGGAGTGTCCTGGATGGAGGGCTAACATATGGAGGATTGACGATGGATGGTAACGGGTCTGTCGCAGAACCGTTAGCGATTTTTGGCTTATCAGGTTTAACTGGTGTGGCATATGTCATAGAGAGAGTTGTTATATTAACTCTGTTAAACATGTAAATGTGGGCACTTGTCGAGGCCTCATCATGGGATTGGTTGGAACTGCCCCCCGGCGTGGGGGTTTGTGCAACCAATGATTGTTGCTACGGAAAAGGCTGAGTGAGCACAGTGGGTTGTGAATTTCCCTTGAAAAGTTTGGCCACTTCATCGTGATGTGGGCAGTCTCGAGTGTAGTGATCGTCACCACAAATGAGACATGGGAATTTTGGTTTTTGTTGTGGTTGTTCTCCGGCAGCAGGGGTTTGCAGTTGGGTCTTGGGTTGCTCATTGTTGTTGTTCTTCTTTGTTTTGTTTCTTTCTTTCTTCTTGCCTCCAAGTTGTTGTGAATGGGTTGACTGGACCGCATTCACATTAGAGACCTGAGTTTGAGGTGGGGTAGAAGAGGGTGCAGTCGAATTGGGAGCAGTCGTGGAAGCGGGCCACTGGATTGTTCCAGTAGGCTGAGTAGTAGATGGAGTATTGACGGAGCCAATAACTCCATCCGCATGCGAAGCAGTCGATGGTTTGGATGGATCGTTAGTGGCATGGGTAGAGTTCGGTATCAACTCATATAGAGTATCGGATTGTGAATAGACTAAGCCTAAGTTTTGAGCTCGGACGATGGCTTCTTCCTCGGTGACTACGCCACCCATGGCAACATCATGAGAAATCTGGGGTAATAGTGATTTCATGAACCATTCTGCTAACAATTGGTAGGGAATGACCGCTTTGATTAGCCTTCGTCATCATGGATATGATCGGAGATATGTATGGAAGTTGTCTAATGAAGAGAGGTTAATAGTTTAGTACATGTCTCGTATCAAATGGGTAGTTGGAAATGTGTGAGGAAGGACATGGCAAGGGAGTTGAAATCGTGAAAGGATGCACGTGGTAATTCAATATACCATTTCGCTGCGGAACCTGTGAGCGTTCGTTGGAAAAGACGCAAACGAATCGAATCGTCCATGAGGGAGTTGGATGAACACCACAAATGGAAAGTCATCACGTGATTGTTTGGGTCTTCTCCGGGATTTCCGTTGAATTTTGGGATATTAGAAGGAATTTTAGCTGGAATAGCTGGCCAAACTAGAGAATAATAAATGGGATCATTCATTAACTGAGATAAGTCTGGAAGGTCCAGGGTGGCTAGAAAAGGTAGTTGTCGGTTAACCTGTGGGTAATGTTGGTGTGGCAGAGGGACACTAGTGGGGCCCAATACTGGGTTATGTGGATAATTATAACTTGTGGGCCCTCTCATGTGAGGTTGGTTTTGACCAAGGTACATAGGATTTGAAATGTTTTGAGAAGTTTTTGTGAGCAGAGGATAATCGGATGGGTTTTGTGGATTATAGGGTGGGTTTGGCATTTTTCCATAAGGGGGTTGTTGCAGAGTCTGAATATTTTGTCCCGTGGAGGCATGTGGGTTTCCTTGGAAAGGGACGCTCCACGAATTGGGTGCGGTGGACACATTTTGTCCTTGTGGTTGATGGTGTACTCTGGATTGAGGCTGCCCCCCAGCATGAGGGTGCCCCCCGAATGGAATTTGTCCTCCAGTGGGAGGATGCCCCCCGGCATTAGGGTTCCCTCTGAATGGAATTTGTCCTCCGGAGGGAGGATGCCCCCCAGTATTAGGGTTCCCTCCAGATGGAATTTGTCCTCCGGAGGGAGGATGCCCCCCAATTTGAGGTAGAGTTCCCGGGATTTGAAAGCTAGATGCCAATGACTAACCAGTTTTGTCGATCGGGTTAGGACCACCAAGGCCATCCCCTCCAGGTTATTGGATAGGTATGGAACTTCCCAGCATAATTTGGGTAGTAGTTTGGGCAGTGGTGGTAGCAGAAGCGTTCAATGCCCTGAATCCAAAAGGGAGTGTAGGTCTTGGTGTTACAGGTGTGCCAATCGGGGCTTGATTAACTACCACGTTACCGACGGGGATAGTTGGAATGTGCAGGGTCATTGTCGAATGGGCCGTCTGGAGGGGAATAGTAGACCTTGGACCAACGGTTGGTGTGGCTTTAAAAGTGGTAGTACCGGTGAAGTGATTTGGGGGTACAGTGTAGGAAAAAGGTGCATCAGCACCTTCTCCTGTTCCATAAAGGTCTCACACCAAGCGTGGTGGACTCCGAACGACGCCCGTAGTCCAAAAAGGGTCACTGGCTAACGGGTTTTGAGAAGACCTGGCCGGAATGTCAGAAGGATTGACAACAACAAATTCTCCAGTGGAATTCAAGTGGAGGATCTATCATTCGTATCCCTCCGGAATGCGATAAGCTTCCAGAGATTCTGAGACAATTCAAAAATTCTCCAAAGAAATGGGAACTTCTTCCTGGGAAGTTGTAGTATTATGAACCTCACTCTGTTGAGGGGATTCTTCCGTAGAATGAGGGGGTAAAGGGGTGTTTCCTTCCATATTTTCTGGAGGAAGTCCCTGTAGCCTCCGCGAGCGGCATGGAGGGTCGATGTTGGTGGAAAAGAGTCGACAAAATAAATCTATGGCCAACTAACGAAAAGAAACAGCACACGCTAAAAAAAATCTAAGAATCACAACCAAGCAAACAGGACCTTCTTTTGATGACCATACTAGTTGGTGATGAAATCCAACGTCACGTGATTAAGTCCAGAAGGGGTGGGGATAGGGTGGAACAGTTACAATGGCAACCTGCTTAACGGACTTACGCCTTGGTGCAAGCTTCCACGCAGTAATTATGGATTTACCCTCCAAGGAGCCTGAGTGAGTTTGACCAATGTCTGCTCCAGGTACAGTGAGACTTCCCGTCACCGTCACCTTGTGTAAGACCCTAAATATTATGGCCACTAAGGTTACCAATTCGCAGTCAGCCCCTGGGCAAGAACAGTCGATAGTCTGATCCGAACGTATGGGCAGGGTATCAAGCCTGAAATCAACTAAAAGGATTCCATGCAGTAATTGTGTATTTACCTCAAAGTGATCCCCATAATATGATTTCACCACCACAATCAGTTAAACCACAGAGGGTTAGTCCTCGTAGCTCACCCAAATGCGACCTCGTGCGTAACCCCTGTGTGAGAGGGGGATCCTAGGTAGACTTATATGATAACTAGATTTACTCTCCCTAAATCAGGATGCTACTATTTGTTTTGGAAACTTTGGAGAGTTATGCTCACAGCCCTAATCCAAAGTACTAAACATAGTCTACTGTTGGTGGAGGATCCTAGAAAAGAAAAAGTTCTAGATAACTTTTAATTAGCATTGATTTTTATGGCTGTCCTTTATGCAAAGGGGTGCATGGAAGTGAAACAAATGGAATTATGACTCAGACCCAAAGAATGCATTGAACATGATAAGCAGTCATTTCTTTTCGATGAACATCTAGCTAAGGGAGAGAGAGAGTTATTTTCACTAATCAAGCACAAATAAGGAATGCCCTCAAACGATTCTTTTCTCAATCAAATCCTGATGTAATGAAAAAACTTTTAAATGCCTTCTAATATGCACAATCAATCATAAATATGTCTCTTATTGTTTGCGTATGAGTGATGATCAATACAACACAATGCTCGTCTTGCTAATTACTTTTCTTGTATGAATGAAAACCAAACTAGCACAAGCAAAAGTCACAAAAACAGTACACCCTTTCGTAGCAATCAAAAAGAAAAGCGAAAGAAAAGAAACAATCAAAGAAAAGAAAAAAAAACTTCACACCCAAAAGCAAAAGTTGAAGAACAATGACCTTGACTAAAATTGAGATGAAGAGGTCTGTAGGCCTTTGATGACCTTCACTAGGGTTTGTACTCAATTGATGAGGAGAGAAGAAAAATGCATGGGTTTCAAATTTCACTCAACAGGAAAAACTCAATAAAAATAGTGAAGAAGGCTACAAGATCCAAATAGTAAGGTGTTTATTCTTCAATCAAAAGACAGATGTCAAGGCTGAAAGGGAAGAAACATTGACTCACAAGGCTACTCAGCAGAGAAGACACAGAGGTAAAACCCAGAGAATGCAATACTGGAGGGTATTTTAGCCTAAAAGAGGCGCCCACTCTGTTGCCAAGGGAAAGGAGCATTATAGCACTCTGTGCAAGGGTATGGGGGAGCGTTGGTGCTCTGTTAACACTAGGACAGGGGCGCCAGGGTCTAAAAATCCCAAAAATGTCAAAAAATTCCAAAAATTGAAATTCAAACTCGACAATTATGCTGAGTATGATGGGGTAAGGAGCCAATCAGCTCATGAAACCAATCACAAGAGGAGTGAACTAGGTCTGAAACAATCAAGGGACAGAACAAGGTCAATGAGGAGAAAAATCCAAACAAGAAGTTTCGATTTGAGGCTATCTCCCCAGTGGAGTCGCCAGTTTCTGTTGTAGGAAAATCTCCCTGTGGATAGGTAGTTCACCTCTAAGAGCTTGACCCTAACTCTAGACAGAAAATGCTTAACATTGACACTAACTTCCTTTCAAATCTATCTAAACTAACACATGAGAAGGAAGGATGACAGAAGTACCTTTTATCGATGTTTGTCCCTGCACGCTCCTAGTTGCACTTCGATCCTTTGCTTCTCACTCGATCCTGTCGACAAAACAAGATACAACCGCTTCCTACTCTATTGATATTAGCTTGAAAATAGATCTATCAATTAATGATAAGTTCATGTGACATTAGACACAAACTAGAAAGAAACAGGCCAAGCGTGTCATATTGATGAGAATAACGACAACAATACTTACAATCGTAGATACGACTGCGACAGCTTCGTCAAGTCCCCTTCGTCTAACCCTTGCCTGAAAGATCCACAACCTGGATAAAAAAAACTTCACTGATCACTCTCCTTTGGCTGACTGTATATTCTCTCCAAGGTCATAAGTTTCATACTAGTAGTTCTTCCCCCCTTTCCACCATCATAGAGCCTATTTATATAGGTTAAGAGGAGCTTAACCTCTTGAGTTATCTTTAGAACAAGTTGGGAACCTTCTCCTTAGATCATGGATCTCTTGATGAAACCAAAAATTTGAGCACAACTGCCTCCTAATCTCGAAATATCCTCCCCTTATTCTCCTCAACAGGCCAACTACTGCCTCATATTAGGCAGCGCTCCCTTAGAAGGGGCATTAGAGCGCTATAACGCTCCCTGGTAAGCCATGGAGGGGCGCCAACGCTCTCAATATGAGTAGCGCTCCTTCAGAGGGGGAAGAGGAGTGTTATAATGCTCCCTGAAGCATTATAGGGGAGTGTCAGTGCTCCTAGAGATGATATAGAGGAGCGTTCCCCCTCAGAACCTCTGTTTCAGGCCTCTTTTCAAGTGTCAAGAGTTATTTGTCTTCAGTAAACCAGTTCTCCTCCTTCAAATCAAGCATATGAGATGTTATAAGTGTCTCCTTAGTGTCGTTCGTCATGGCAGTATGTCTGAACATAATTTGCAACACTTGTGACCAACTTGCGACACTTGCGAAAATTGTAAGCAAGATGCGACACTTATGACAATTGAGAGGAACATACGACACTTATTCGGCTGAGTAATTTTGACGTGTAACATTGTGAAGATGATCACAGATATGTTGAAAAAGAATAGTGAGATGAAGTGGACAAGTGAAGCCAAAGAATATTTTCAATGAATCAAAAAAGTTATCAGCGAAGCACCAGTCTTAGCAAGTCCTGATTACACAAAAGAATTTATGATTTTTTCCTTCACTTCCGAACACACTATCGCGGATGTATTGTTACAAAAAAACGAAGAAGGCTTTGAACAAACCATTGATTTTTTTAGTAAAAGTATGAGAGAGGTTGAGTTGAAGTATAATATACTAGAAAAACAAGCTTATGCAATGGTAAAGACTCTTAAGGCCTTTAGAACGTACATATTACATTCGAAGATCATAGCCTATTGTTAGGCGAAATATATGTCATTTTAATAACGTTGTAGTACTTGCCCAACTATTTAATTGTCAACCCGGGGTACGTAAACTGACGAAGCACGTGCACTATTTATGCAGGAGAACTAATCTAATCTAATCTATGTTGCTGAAATCAAACTAATCTAAGAAAGCATTGAAACACTAACTAGGAAAGCATGAAATTGCATAAGGGAAATACAACATGTGAAGAGTTAACAACAATGACATATGTGAGCTTACAAAATAAAGCTATCTTGAATTACATAACAATAATCAAATGACAATCATGAAAGCATAACAATGAAAGAATATGAATCAAAGCTAAGAATCCCTTTCTCTTTTGAATCCTAATGACTACTCTGATTCTAATCACATCCTAAT
>ML794511.1:770060-786021 GCA_009831015.1 Picea engelmannii
ATGAATAAAGTGGAAAATAATAATGTGAAACCCAAATGTATTTATGAAAATGATATGACGAAGGTTTAATAGGGCGATGAAATGTAAGGAATAGTGAAGGGAAAGGTGGATGAAAATAGGACATTTCTGAGCCCCAACACCTATGTTCCTACAAGTTTCGTCAAAGACATACTGGTTTAGCCAGATAGTGATGGGAGAAGAGGCAGATGGCTAGCTAAGATTCAAGAGTTTGATCTTGAATTCAAACCAACAAAACTCGTTAAAGGCCAAGGTCTGGCTAACTTTTTGGCTGAATCCAACTTGCAGGCACTTGGAATAAATCAGCTACAAGAAGATAAGAGTTCTCTAGATATAAATGAACTCAATTTCACTACACCTATGGTTGAGATTGAAGACAGGTTTTCCTCTTCAGTTTGGTATCATGATATTGTTTCTTATCTATTGACTCTTCAATGTCCCGGTGAATTAACCCCATCTAAAGCTAGGACATTGAAGCTACATGCTATAAAATATTGTATTATAGATGGAAAATTATTTTGGAAGGATCCCCTAGGTTTCTTGCTAAGCTGCTTAGTCGAGACCGAAACTGAAAAGGTTATAGATGAGTTCAATGAGGGAGTGTGTGGAGGACACTATGCTTGGCGAGCCAGAGCTTATAAAATCTTAAGAGCTGGATATTATGGGCCCAAACTTTTCATAGATGTAAATACTAAAGTCTGAGCTTGTATTCCCTGTCAATTGTTTGTAGGTAAACAGAAAGTCCCAATTTTTCCTCTAATTCCAGTTAAAACCGAAGCCCCTTTTCATCAGTGGGGTATTGATTTCATCGGAGAGATTCACCCATATTCCAGTGCTCATCACGGGTGGATTCTAACCACAATGGACTATTTTACTAAGTGGGTGGAAGTTATTCCCACGAGAAACGTGACTGACATAGTTGTAATAAACTTTCTGGAAGAATTTTTTTTTATTCAGATTTGGCTGTCCCCGAAAAATAGTCACCGACAATTCACAAGCATTCAAATCGATGGCTATGATAAGCTTTTGCCAAAAATTCAGCATCATATTAAGACACTCCACAACTTATTATCCACAGGGCAACGGTTTAGTTGAGTCATCTAACAAAAGTCTCACAACTGTGATTAAAAAAATATTGACTGAAAACAAGAAGACGTGGCATATCCATTTGAAATACGCTCTATGGGTCAACAGGATAAGTACCAAAAGGGCAATTGGAATGTCCCCTTTCTAGATAGTATATGGCACTGATGTTATCTTACCAATCAATCTTTCTCTGCCAATAATGAAAATTTGGCAATATTCGAATGAAGAACCTAACGACATTACCAAAAGAGAAAACTAGTTGGTCAAAGTTCAGCAAAATAAAGCATAAGTAAACGAAAAGTTGCAGAGATATTAGGATAAGATGAAGGCTTTAATCGATCAAAAGGCTAAGGATAGAGATTTCCTCCCTAGATATTTGCTACTAAAATGGGAAGCCATAAGAGAAGACGCTGGAAAACATGACAAATTCGACTTGATCTAGTCCGACCCTTATAGAATCTCGACCTCAAAAGGAGAAAATGTTTTTTCATTAGAAAATCTAAATGGAGATTTTCTAAGCACCCCTATAAATGGGTGATATCTTAAACACTACATGTAGTAATATGTTTTCGAACTTTCATTGTATATACCGGTTTGTTTTCACGTTTTCTTTATAGTCACATTGCTTTCGGTAGATTCTAAAAAATAATAATAATAATAATAATAAATAAATAAATAAATAAAAATCAAGATTTTTCAGAGGATGCAAATACAAAGCAGTTCAAATCTAGCAGTTCATAGAGTTAGTATGAGTGTGTCTGACAGTTATCAGTTGTTCGTAGGAAAAGCATCATGACTCAAGAGACCAATTATACTACAGGGGTAATCTGCATGGATAACCATGATAAATACTTGCCCTAAAGGTAATGAGTAAACAATATTCTGGTAGTAAATACGATGAACTATTAAGGTATGAACTTTGACTCGAGAACCTGAGTTAAAAATATCCTAAGAGATGCAAGTGAATGAGATGTTGATTTTTTATATAAAAAATAAAAAAATAAAAAAATTTATATAAATAAATGATTAATACTCATTAGCACTCCCAAGTTTCCGAGGTTCTCTCACCTTTCCACTTCGATCACTATCAAGCTTACTCTTCACTCAACCTTTTTTTTCTCCCTTTATGTCTCATCTTAATTTAGAAAATGTTCAAACTAACTTTCGAAGCAAAGATAGGTAAAATCCTATGTTTTTCCTAAGCCTTGGCTGAACCGGAAGTATGTATGGGCTAATCTTAGCCTTTTTAGTCCTTCCACCAGAAATAAAAAAATCATTTTCGCTCAAGTGAAGTCCCTATAATTTTTTTTTAATAATAATAATAAATAAAAAATGTTAATAAATTTTCTCGGAGATTCTCCATAAAGTTAGAGTGTCTGAGGACCAAAAGTAGACCAATCCAGAGCCTTTTAATAAGTTGACAGACCTTTGCTAAAAAAGAAAAAAATTAGCAGTATATTTTCCCTGAGTATATTACATACTTATTGATTGCCCCCACTTCATAACAAATATGTATAGAAACAGATGGTGAAAGGAAATTCATTATCAATTGCCCCCATCTAATATAAAGAGTTGGTGAAAGGAAATTCGTTATCGATTTCCCCCATCTAATATAAAGAGATGATGAAAGGAAATTCATTATATGATTTCCCTCATCTCAACATTTAAATGCTAAAATTAATGAAGTGGTGAAAGAAAATTCAATGTGGAAAATCTGATAACTTCACCGGGGTACTGAACAAGCCCACTGGCAATGAAGCAATGTCTCCATAACTGACAAGGTTGTTATACACAAATTGCAAGATGCTCTGGTATTTTTCTTATTTTAGCCAGATTACACTAAGATTATGGTATTCCAGATTACACTCTAAGAGTCTCTCTATGCGAATACGATCAAATAAAAACTGGTAGAACAACTAATCTTGTTTAGATTATCTTGCACAAGTCTGAGGTCATTTTAGAAAGGGAAATCTATGTGATCCTATTTCGAGATTGTCTAATGCTTTAGTTTGGAAATTTTTCTGAAGTTAAGGTTGGAATCTTTATCCTCATAGTAGGGTTTTTGCAACTATGTCTCACAGACCGAAATAATTGACCCAATTTACCCAATAAAAGGCACTAAGTCCGCTCGTTCTCCTCGTCCCATAAGGAGACGAGCTCCCCAATTGGAGCCTATGTTGAAGCTAGGTTTTAAAATTTAGCTTCAGCATAAAACTAAAACTTTTCTCTTTCGGGATTCGACTTTTCATAAGGTATAAACCTCACTATCAGTCCAAAATACTGGTACCGAAGTCCCGAAATGATTTCATTTCTTCGTTATAATAAAATGTAAAAGGCTCAAGTGTTATTAAAGTCTAGATGCACGTTCTGTAAAGTACTTTAAATCGTGATAAATTAAAACCCTAAAGGAGTTAATTAACCATCTTTTAACCTTTCAGGATTCAGGGTTTACTCAGAACAATACGTTTTCAATACATTTTGAATTGCAAAATCTCGATTCCCAATTTCTCGAAAGAAGTGGAATTCAATCTTAATCCTAATTAATTAAAACTAATCCCATCACGATTTTGGGATTCAGGGTTTAGTGGTAACACACCTCATGTAACCACAATCCCCAAAACCCCAAAACGTGAAGTCTCGACTCAATACCGAAGTTAAGGCCTAAGATTAATCCCATCACGATTTCGGGATTCAGGGTTTAGTGGTGACATACCTCATGTAACCACGACCCCCAAAACCCCGAAATGCAAAGTCCCAATTCAATACCAAAATTTAAAGAGAACTAAATTCATTTTAACATTTAATGGTAATTAAACTTCTTAGGTACTTTCTTTTTTGGACTCCGTCGAACGAGATCTTTTAAATTTTGATTTTAGAATTGTTGAAATATGACCACATTAATAATAGATAGATCGTGATTTCTATGAAACAAATTTGTATCTCAGAAATATTCTCTACATTAAAGGTATTAAATTCTTGGCAGCTACGTCAGTGCTTTCACCATAAAATGAGTTAAAAGAAAATTAGAGGTTAATCTTTAGAAACTTATTCTCTTTTTTTCTATCAGAAGTAAGTCTCATCTAGCCGAGCTTTCATACCTCTCTTCTGTGATAGGTTTTCATTCCAATACAAAATTCATGGAACCAAAGAAGGGACCCAAGAAGAGTGAAGATACAGATAAGATTTCCAGCCTAGAGGGAGATGTCATATTAGACACCACACCTCATGCTATCAACTCAATTAAATCATGGAGACAAATTTATGAAAATATGGACTGCGAGATAAAAAAATTCCCCTAACGAATCTGAGAATCACCTTCGGGACATAGCAGAATCAGAACTTCACAAAATTGCAACACGCCCATGGCTCATGGTGTACAATGACATGATCAGTTGGGCTTTGGACAAGGTTGATATTCCAACGAGAAGAATTTGAAATGATCAAGGGGCCATTATCGGTGCATTCAGACATGAACATATCCAGGTTATGTGCAAACTCTCACCCAATCCTAATTTCATTTACAATGTTGAATTTATATTTGAATTTCAGAGACAGGAATGCACTGAGGAAGACCAAAATTACCTTGATTTATTCAAAGGTTGGTGGAGATGTCGATCAAAATTTTGGGCCGATCCCCACGGAATTTATGCCACAACCTCTTTGAATGAGTACATGGTTTATGTAGCCATGATGTTGTGCAGACTCTTTGAAAAAATGAATCCTTGTCATTTCCCCACATAATGGATGCCCTTTTAAGAAGAAGCATCAGAAGGATATAGTTTCAACTCAGACAAGATTTTATCTGATAATATAGCCAAAGAGGTTTCGAATTACAGAGTTGCAAGAGCCCGAGTTCAGCCAATGGAATTTTACATGTCGGCATACATCATGGACACAATTTGTTTTATGACTCCATTCCCCCTGATGAATTGGAGTTGGAACATAACTTTCCCTGAACCCATTCACAAATATCACTCTGAGCTATGAGAATAAAACGCAAAAAAATTGTTGTACGAAATTTGTCATTTCATGGTAATACCAATGCATAAAATGTTTTTCGGTTGTGACCCTCCTCATATTTCTGAAGTAGTTTCAAATAACCTCAAGCCAATAGCAGACTGGTTCATTGAAGAAATCTTCTCCTACATCAGGGTTTATGGGTGCTCAATCCCCCCTCACGTGCTTCCAAAATACCTCCTGGATAGACTGGTGTGTAGGGAAGTAGCACACGAAATAGTAAAAGGCGGTATTGTAATAGAGATAAAGGCAGCTCAAAAGAAGTCATGGCCAATATTCCCTATGCACATCGGGAAATTTTCATTACAAAATTTGGGACATTCTAGGGTGGAAGCAGAAGCACTTGAAGAAGTTAAACTATTAAATATTGAGTAAAAAAGGCATGACCCTTATCAATTAGTGAAAAAACACTTGATACATTGTAATATGAAAGCCTATGAACATGAGGAGTCCCCTTGGGACGACATGTTCAAAGGGACCAAGTCTTATAAAGAAGTGTTAGAAAGAGTACAGACACTGTCGTCCAACCTACAAGTTAGCTTTCAGACCTTTCAGAAGCATAGCAGAGTATTGCATTAAATCTATTCAATACCATCTTACAAACAACAAATACATGGGTAGAACTTGAATGTTCATGGGATTCCATTGAAAGGGATATTAACATCCAAGAACAATGGGAAGCTAGGAAAAGACAGTTAAGGAACCAACTGTGATCTTGCTCTCCATTAAACTAGTATTTTTACCCTTTAATTATCTCGGATGCCTCGATGGTATACTTTAAAGCCTTAAAGTAAAAACTCAAGAACAACACTCACAATCACCCCTGCCTCTACCTCAGGTGAGACTTCATCTGCTTTGCAGGTGTTGCCGAAAGGGATAGTAGTTAGGGATTGTTTGGTGCGTTGTTGTAGCATTGAACCCTGGGTCTGCCCCTATGCCAAAAAATGGTTCTATTTCCAAGACCTAAAACTGTGATTGCTAGGAACTAAGAAATAAGAAGCTTTGTGCAAAGTTTGGACCTGATATTGTGAAATCTGTGTGTGTAGATCTGTGCCCTAGTGCACAGTATCATACTCTATTTATAAATATTTTTTCTAAAGAAAGAAGCTTGATCTGAAGAAAGGAGGTCAGATCTGAAGGAAAGAAGCAAGATTTGCAATATTTGTTCTCTAAGAAAGGAAAAAGTGAGAGTTTCTTATTAAAAGAGGTAATACTTGCAAGCTCTTGTGATATGATAAAAGGTAAGAATAGTTAAAAGTTTTAGATTTGGAAGCTTTGTTCGTTGTAGAAGTAAGATAAGTGGAAATTTTGGTTTCTAAAGTATGGATCTAGGTATGTTTGATAGGCTCTATCGTAGCTTGAAAACTAGGGCACTAATAGATGAAAGAAGGATTGATATGAGTAGATCTGATAAGAATAGTGAAAGATATGTTATACCTATGCATGGAAGGAATGTTTGGACTAACAAATGGATGCAGGATCCTAGAAATAATTTTTTGCAGGTTAGCTACCATGATCCTAGTGCACAGTACCGGAAAGTTTGGGGATCATTTAAAATAAAGAGAGGATTGAACCTCTGTTATATTTGCAGAAGACTGGAACATATTGCTAGGGAATGCCCTGGGAAAAGACTTGGTTGTCTCTGCTGTAAATCTATAGACCATGAAGTTCTAGATTTCCCTAGAATGACTACTAAGATGGAAGAAATTAATCTAAATAGAGGAAACATTAAGGCAAATCCAGAAATGGCAGAACCCCAGAAAGAATTAGAGAAAGTATGGCTACAAATAAACGAAGCCTTGAATGACCATCGACATGTCAAATTATCAGAGATCTTCAAGGAAAAAGAATGCATTGAAGTAAGAATAGGATACTTTGACATTGACTATGTTCTGGATGAACAAACACAGGTGAATATCATGACAAAAAGAACTTGGGAATCCATAGGTAAGCCTGATATGATCCCTTCATTAGGAGGAATAGGACTCTTCAGAGGAAAGCTGATAAACCTATGTGGGAAGCTCACTCGCATACCTATGAATACTAATGGAACTTTGACAAAAGAAGATTTTGAGATTATTAAATTTATTGAAGAAAATGCCCTGCTTACCATGTTACTAGAAAAACCTTGGATTGATAGAGATCAAGCCAAATTAAAAGAAGAAGAAGAAGTTTTGAAACACAAGAAACAAGAGTTAAAAGATTTCATGACTAGAAGGATCGCACACTTGATTGAAGAACAGGAGAGAATATCGAAGTTATTTAACACTAGCAACCCAGATGTCGAAGCTGCAAGAACATTAGAAGAACCATAGAAGACCGAAGTACCTACCTCAGACAAAGACGAAGTATTATCCAAGAATCCTAGGGAAGAATCTCAACAACACAAAGTGATATGACCAAAGAAAATAAGAATCAAAATGGAAAAAGGAATACCGAGAAGAAGCTCACTGGAAAAAAGGCTAGAAAGTTAAGTAAGAAGAGAGATAAGATTGAAAATTTGTAGAAGGTTCCATAGGGAACTTCACAGATGGAAAAATTTCAAAATGGGAGCTTCATCGGGATATTAGAACAACAACACATGGAGCTTCACCATGACGAAACAATATAGTCGTTGGGGCCATTATAACCGTTCGATCGACGCTCCGAACAGGAAGAAAGGAAATTATGGTTCATAATCAGACTGTTGGACCATGCCATCACTGACCAAACAAGAGTTAATGGAGGCTCATACCCATTGCAAGCAAACCATTGTCAAGTTCCCTATTTATCCCACTGTGCCACAGACTAAGAACACTTTTTCCAATTGAGAATTTGAGCCTGCAGACTAAGCTAAGTTTATACAGTGATCATCGCACTCTTCATCTCTATCCTAGTATTGTGTCTAATTTTTTTCTTGAACCCATGATTGTTCACCTCGAGTGTGTATGTAGGAATAATTGAGTGCCACAGAGAAAGATGTTGAAGAAGTTTAGATCGACTTGATGATCGAGAGAGTCGTGTCGATGTCTAAAGGTATCCAGGATTCATCCATAAGAATAGTGAAAGCCTCTCCCTCCACTGCTTGAGCCGAACCATCCCAACCAGCTGATGAAAAGCAAACCAATCATAGAGACGATCTCATGAATGCTAAGTTGATTTTGAGCACTTTACCTGCCTATCTACCACCTCTGAGTGGTGCAATCAATTGAGACAGTGTGCCTAGAGAATTTGAGTATTCTTTGTTCACTGCGTACCTCCTGAAAGGGATACGCACAGACCAAGAAAATATTGTAGCATTGAAGTTTAGCAACTTCAACCTTGGTGACAGGAAGGTCTAAAACATTCTCACCCCACATAAGTACCTGACCAGAACAAAGTGAAATAATTCAAAGATAGTTCCCCATTCATGGACTATGAACCTCATGTAGTCCACACTGCTCAATGTCATAAATATTCCTCACTTCAGAAGGCACCAAGAAGTGAATGCATGCGTCAAGCTGATGTTGTCCTATTACCATGGTGGATACTTATGGTTAAATCGTTGTATAATAGTGGATCTGACATTGATAAATTGGATCACTGGGCTTAGCATGCAAGGACCCGACCCACAAGATTTCTATCGTAGAAAAGCCATGGACCATGCTCTCGCACAAAGGATCAAGGACACTTACGAAGATGTCGAGAAGGGAATGCAAGGCTACAAGGTAGCTTCTATTTAGAGCATCACAGTGCGCCTTTCCTGTCAGTTGATCGTGGGAAATTTATTCCACAAGAACCAACCCACCCAAGTGACTGGTTTTGTAGTTGACCTCACAGGAAAGTGTGCGGAGGGCCTACAAATGAATTGGGTGAAGTACATCATGAGCCAGTTGGAATTGGACTGTAGGGAAGCACAATATGAAGGATATGAGTTCCACTTCAACTAGCTTCCAATCCTAATCACTTTCATCTCATGGGAGATGCCGAAAGGTGCAACCTTCCAAAACATCGAGCCCTTTGAACCCTTGGCTACAAAGTTCAGTACACTATGTTATTCCAGTGACATGAATAAGCAATGGTAGTCAAATTTCATATTCCATACATATTACAACTAGTCGAAGACATCCATCCATTCCGAGCCTCATATCATGCCAAATACTCACCACAGGTTTTGGCCTTTAAGGAAATTCAGTGCAGACTGCCATTTCATTTATATTTTAGTGCATGATGATGAGCACAAGAAAAAAATTCAATATTACTACAAGTTGACAGAGGAGGACTTGGAGGAGATCACCAAAGACTAGTCGACATACCTCCTCATTCCAGCAGACCCTGTGGAGATATATGATATTGACAGTCCAGAAGCAGTGCATGATACACCTGGACCTAGAAAGACAAAGAAAAATGAAGAAGCCCAAGATGTAATTAGTACCTCAACAAAGACTGCTTCCATATCACCTAAGCAAGGAGGTGATGGCAGAGAGATAGATGGCATAGAAGTTGAATAGAAGAAAGGCGAGCTTACACCTCCTATAGATGAGGAGGATCCCTCGAAGAAAAGGAAGGTTTCCCCCGCGAATCCTTCTTCTCGGAAGAAATCAAAAGCCTCTATGACCAAAATGCAGACTACCCTCACCTCAAATTACTTCGATTTCATTGTGGAATCCTTGAACGATGCTTCCCTGGAGATAGCATAGAAGAAAGAGGCTAAGCAAGAGGAGATATACAATCAAATTAAGGTTGAGCTTCAAGGGGTGTAGCAAGCACTACAGTCCAACCACGCAGTTTACACTGTGCCTCTTCCATTGGAAACACCAGAAATGGGAGATGAGTCATCTCAACTCCACTGAATTGATGATACAGTCGAAGCTTGCCTTCGACAAGAATAGGAAGAAATAGCGCAATCCACCCAAAATTTAGCGCAAGTACAAGGAGACCTTTTAGAGAAACGCAGTACTGCAGAATGGGAAAAGATTTCTCTCCAAGCAAAGTGGGATGAAGAAAAAGTCCAGCTGCAGAAAGAAAAGGAATAGTTTCTTGTGGAGCAACTCAAAGTAAAGGAAAGGGTCAATAGAGCACTTCATTATGTGACAGTTGTAGAAGTAAAGGTTGAAGAGAGAGTCCCACAGCAGGTGGAACAACTTGAAGAAGTGATTCAACAACTACAACAACGCATAGCAGATTTGGAGTTACGTGCAATGTCTGAGACCCCACGAGATGTAAGAGACCTAAGGGAAGAAAATGTCTGTAGCACAGTTGACAGACTAAAATCTCTTGCCTTGGAATGCAAGCAGCTAAGTAACTACAGTGCCCAAACATATGAGAATCTTGCTGAGAATCTAGAATTGCAGGCACTGGAGTCACAACTCTAGGAAGAGAAGCATCACGCAGACACACTACAGGCACAGTTGAAGGCCCTGTCAGTTGTAGATGGAATAAAGAGATTCAAGAGCAATGCACCATCCAGTAGTAGATCCATACGATCCATAGAAAATTTATGGAAGTAACTCAACGGCTCCAACCTATGCAAGATAAGGCATGCCAATTGTTCACATAGGTTGAAAGCCAAGGAGCAGAGCTAGAATAGGTTGTCACTAAAGTAGAACAGTGCCTAAAAGGGTGAGTGAATGATGCAGTGATCCAAGAGTTTTCCAAGCAAGAGGCCATAGAAAAGCAGCAAGTCGAAGCATCTCGAGACAAACGTGAGGCATTTGAAGAAGAATTGATTAGACCAAAGTGACTTGGGACGAGTCATAGGTGAGTGTTGCGGGCCTTTTGTCCCTTGACCAAGTTTTGGGAGATTCTTGGTCATGTTGACCTATTTTGGGACTTCGACAACCTGTCAAAGGAGGAGCGGAAGACAAAGCGGAGATCACGGGATCTAAGCCCCTTTTTGGGTCCTTTTTGGGTTTTTGGGATTATGTAATGGGATTGGGAAGTCGGCCCATGGATTTACCCATGCTTAGGATTATTTTGTAATATATAAATAAATGCTTAGGCTAGATAGAAGTGTGGTGCATCTATGTGATGTGAATGTATGCCAAGTGCAAGTAGAGTCTATAAGTGCTTTGTGCATGACTATAAGAGACTTGCAGAGCTAATTTCAGGTCCTTGTAGCATATTGTGGAAGGCTTGGTGTTGTAACGCAAGAAAGAAGGATCCAACAAGCTGCACAGATCTTATGTCCTGTGCAAAGTAAGGGTTTGAGTCTTTGTTCTTGTAACTGATTGACTGAAGACAATAAAGGAGAAGAGTTGGTGGACGTAGCCCTAGGGTGGGGGTGAACCACATAAACATTGTTTTATGTTGCTTTGTGCTTTGTCTTGATGTGTTCACATGTTATTTGCTAAGTGCTTTGATGTATTTAAATAGATATACTTATGATTTTTTTTTATTGTATGTGAGAATGTTAGATCTGATCTATATGGCTATGCTTAGTGCTTGATCTACTCGATCTAATCTATTTACCTATGCTAAGTGATTAAATACATTAGATTAGTGTGAATGTTGCGAAGCTCTGTTTTATCAGTGAAGTGGATATTGATTTCATATTGAGGAAATGATGGTGCTAAGTGCTTTATTAAGTATTATAATCCTAGATTTGTGTCCCAACTAAGGTTGCAGACACCCAAGTCTCGCAATCACCCCTACCTCTACCTCGGGTGAGACTTCATCTGCTTCATAGGTGTTGCTGAAATGGTTGGTAGTTAGGGACTTTTTGGTGCGTTGTTGTAGAAACCTTTCGGTTGGAGTTGGAGAACTCAGAGGGTTGTATCCTCCTTCTAGTTGGAGCCATAGAATCAAGGATTTGTAGCTTCCTTCAGGTTGGAGCCTAGTAATTATGAGGTTGTATCCCCCTTCTGGTTGGAGCCAAAGAATTCAGGGAGGTTTTTCTTTCTTTAGGTTGGAGCCTGAGAATAGAGGGTTGCAACCTCCTTCCAGTTGCAGTTGGAGAATTTGGAAGTTGGTGCTTCCTATGAATAAATTCTTGATATATATAAGAAAGAATTATACAGTTTTCTCCCATTTGGGTTTCCACGTAAATATTGGTGTACTATGTTATTGATGTGATGTTTCTTATGATTACATGCTTATGATACATATATATTAAATTTCATCATAGATGATACATTGATGATAAATTGTTGAACATTGTTGATAAAGTGAAAGAATATATATTGTGGTTAAAAATGGTATAAAGTGCTCATACTGATTCACCCCCCCCCCCCCTNAAATTCCAACAATTGGTATCATAAAAATTTCCTTCAGGAAACAGTTTAACCACTCGAAGGTATATCATGAAGTACAATATGAATGTAGTACCAATGTTCAATGGTGAGAATGGTTTGGACTATGAGTCATGGAGAAAAGGGATGAAAACATTTTTGCAAGCATTAGGATATGATATTTGGTATTCAGTTGTTACAGGATATAATGGTTCAAAGAAACAAAAGATTGCATCCAAGAAGTAATTGAAGAAGAACAAAAAAATAGCAATAGATTTCATCATGGAATCATTACCTGGTTCAGTAAAGGACAAAGTGGGAAAAATTTCATTAGCTAAAGAACTCTGCGATAAGATACATAATATCTATTCTTCTCCCATTACAAAGTCATAGATCGATAAGGAATATGAAGGTATAGAAAAAGAGGTAAGATGGTCATCATGTCAGACATATTAAGAAGAAGAAGAGTGCATAATCAACATAAGTGAGTTATTTTTCTTTAATTGTGAAAAGTACGAACATCTTGAAATTGAATAAACTTATTTGAATATTGAAAGTGATGCAACAAAAAATCCCAATGAAATATAAGACAATCTTGAGATTGAAAAGAAAAGGAATCGTGAAGCAGATTCCAGTCAATGAGAAAAAGAACTTGAAGATAAAATAATCACATTGAAGATCCAACTTGAATAAGAAAAGTGAATAGAAGAATTCATGAGGAATCAGATGTTGAAAAAAGAAGAATATTAGAAAACCAAATCTAAATAAGTCGAGCAAACGATCTTGATGTTAAAGGGTCATCTAGAAGAAGCTATAAGGATTGAAGAAACTCTCAAGGATTAGAAGCAATGTTTGGAAATCAAAATAGAAGCACAGAAGGAAGAAATGGAAAAGAGAGAGAAAAATATTGATAGATCATCTTAAGGAAATAACTAATTAATTAAATCATATTGAAGTAGAATGGTCAAGAAAAAAAAAGACTTGAAAAGGAAATCATCTCCTTGAATATTCAAGTTGAAGAAGAAAAGAGAATAGAAGAATCCATGAAGATTTAGATGATGAAGAAATGAGAAGAGGTTGAAAAGCTTGACGAAGAAGTTGTCACATTGAGAGACAAAATCATCAAGCTTAGAAAGAACATTGAAGAGACAAAAACATCAACATTGTCAGTAGAGAATGTTGAAGAAAATCCCTCCAAGTTGATAGAAAAGAAGAATGAGGAAAATAGTAAGAGTTATGTAGAAGTGCTCAAAGGAAGGAATCATGATCAGCCAAAATCAAAGAAAAATCATAGAGATACATATTCAAGAAGATCCTCCACATTCAAAACACAAAGAAGATTCAATCATGATCATGACCAACTAAGGAAAGAATTCAGAAGGAATACACAAAAAAGAAGATCATTCACTCCCAAGTATGTAAATTTATTTTATATTCGTTATTTTTATTGTACTAACTTTGGACATAAGGTTGTAGATTGCAGGGCTTATGAAATAAATGTTCAAACAAGAAAATATTGTGTGGTCCCACATGACATTGAACGTTACAAGTTCCATAACTATGGACACATAGCTCATGATTGTAGAAGCATAATGGATACTTATTTAGGTAAGAACATTGATATCAGATATAAGAAGGTTTGGAAAAGAAAAAAATGAGCAAGAAAAGGAAGATCAAAAGAATGAAGGACACCCATAATTCATACTCTCAGGATTGGATATAGAATGACACAAAGAAAAATATTCAGCGAAAATGGAATATTTTAGTTACAAGAAAGTTTGGAGAAGAAATGAAAAACCATAAGAACAAGTGAATAAGGAATAGGTCCCAAAGATCGCAGGATTTGCAATAGTATGAGAAAGAAAATAAGAGTAGATGAATAAAGAATAGGTTCAAGTGATTGTACTTTCAAGAATTGTAATTTAAGATCAATCCACAGGAAGAAAGGAAGAAGTCAAATTTCAGAGAGATGATGAGTCTACAAATGAAGAGGAAAATTAATTTGCATCAAATTGGGTATTTTTCTGAGCCATCAGGCTTGGAGACTATTGGGTGTAGGCCTATTTTGAGTGAAAACCTAATTTTGGAGAAGAACGACTGGCAAGAAAAGCAGCATGCATGAGGAAAAGCAACATGCATGAGGAAAAATAGCATGCAAGAGGAGCAACATGTAAGGCGAGAAGGTAGACAATCCTAACCATGATAGGGTTAGGGTTTTTGATAAATATTTTAATGGCTATAAGCCTGAAAAATAGTATAAATAAGAACCTATGAGGTCTAGGTTAGGGGTTCATTTGTTCTTCAAGATTTGTAAGTTCGATGTTAAATAAGTTCAGTGAGTTGATAGTGGTCAGTATGATTGTAATAAGATGATAGAATAGTCAAGTAAACTAAATTTTAAAGGTTATGTCACAAACTAAGGAGACTAGTGTGATCTAGTCCACCTCTCAGAGTTTACTTAACCTCATTATGATTGTATGATGGAATATGTAATGCATGCAGTTCCATTTTTGCACTAGACAAAATAAAGAGAAGAGAATCCAAATCTTTGTGGACGTAGCCCAGGAGTGGGTGAACCATGGTAAAACTTGTGTTATATGATGTTTATTTCATGTTTACTTTCTGTCAATGATTAGTTTATGAATGAATGGTTAAGCTAGATGTATTAGAATGCATGTATGGGCCTAAAGATGAATCAATCCTATAAATACTTGAATGAATAGCATGATTAATGCATGAAGAAGATAGAATACACTCCTAAATACCCACTCCTTCCTAGATTGCAAGCACTTGATCATTGCAGTCACCCATAAATCTATCTCAGGTGAGACTGCACAATGCACCCTATGCGTTGTGTTTCCTTCTGTTTTACCAGGAGGGCCAATAGTTTTAGAGGGTTTTGTTGGAAACGTGTTGACATTTGAACCTGGGTCAACCCAAGTAGATAAAGAGAATAATATAACCAACAAATGGTTATGTTGTCAAATGGAACTACATAGGATTGAGTGGACATGATTCATGGAAGAATCACATAGAGAATGAAATTATAGAAGGCACTGTTCAGGCCATGGAATCCAATGAAAGTGGAGATTGAAAGATGGTTGAAAACAAAATAACTTGAGTTAGTGCAGAACGATAATATAAACCCTAATTTAACATCGTGCAAATATATTGGCAAATATGTGTTTAGCGACTTGCATGAGGTGTTTTTCTGTGGTTTCCACATTTGTTGCAGGAGTGGCTATTGAGGTTAAAAGAAAACCACCCAACAAATAGAATGAGACAGCTAGAGTGGAATCTTGTGGAGATCATGCAGTTACAAGAAGTTAACAACAAATTTATATGAACAATAGATTTATGGTTAGATAGTATTGTTGCAGGGTTTATCACCGAATGTGTAGTAGATACCATGAAGTCTTACAATGCAACAGAGAAAGATTTTATAAAATTACAAAGTGGTAGGTATATAAATCATTGTATACTTCAATCAATATTTTATTATATAGAAACGATGAGCACTTGATTGATGTATTCATAGGAACTTTAAAGGACAACATTCAACATGAGGTTTGCCTTTGGGAACCCAAATCATTGGAGAATGCATTTAAGGTGGAAAGAAATGTTGAAAGTAAAAATATGGCTATGGCTACTAG
>ML794511.1:788745-800971 GCA_009831015.1 Picea engelmannii
GGGAGGAGGTTTCCATGGATTTCATCACAGGGTTACCAAAGTTTGAAGGAAAGAGTGTCATCATGGTGATTATTGATAGACTGACCAAGTATGCACACTTTTGTGCACTCTCTCATCCCTTCAAAGCTAGTACAGTTTCCACCACATTCATGGAGACAGTTCATAAGCTACATGGCAGCCCAAAGATTATTGTAAGTGATAGATATCCCATATTCACCGGACATTTTTGGACAGAATTATTTTCTTATTTGGGTACTCAATTGGATCATATCTCATCCTATCATCCTCAATATGATGGACAAATCGAGATAGTGAACAAATGTCTAGAAGGCTACCTTCGTTGCTTTGTCTCTGATAAACAAACACAATGGTTCAAATGGTTACCCTTGGCAGAATGGTGGTATAACACTTCCCTTCACACTGCAACAAAAATGACACCATTTATGGAACTTTATGGATACCACCCTCCTTCCATCACTTCTTCTCTAAAATAAAAATCTAAGGTTCAAGCAGTGGAAGATCACATCGAGAATCAACAACAAATTCTCCAAATCTTAAAGGACAACCTGACCATGGCACAAAATCGCATGAAACAACAAGAAGATCAACATCATAGTGAAATAAGTTTTGAAGTAGGGGATTGGGTGTTTTTAAGACTACAACCATACAAATAGATGTCCCTCAAGCAAGCCAGTAAGGATAATAAATTATCACCAAAGTACAATGGACCTTATAAGGTGTTCCAAAAGATTGGCACTATGGCATACAAATTGGAGTTGTCTGCATCTTCATGAGTACACCCAGTTTTCCATGTTTCATGCTTAAAGAAGGTTATAGATGACAAGATCCCAGTTCAAACTATATTGCCAGAACTTTATGAGGAAGGAAAAATCATATTGGAGCCTAAAGCCATCACTGACACAAGAATTCACTAGCTAAGGAATAGATCCATTTCAGAGTATCTCATTAAATGGAGGAAACTACCGGCTGAAGATTCCACTTGGGAAGATGAGTCTTTTATAGAGAAACATCCAGACGTACTCAAGCATTGCGGAAAACACTTGTCTCAAGGGGAGGGGCATGTTAATCCCTAATATTGGCTCATTACCCCTTAATTGGGGCATATTATATTAGTAATGTTATTTTATTTATGTTGGTTTTAGGCCATTAGTTGTAATTATACTTCCTAGTCTCCTATATATACCAAGGAGACATTTTCATTTTGAATCATCTTGTACTTGAACATGTAAGTGGGGTAAAAGGAGGTTGCCCCCTCGAAGAGGCTTATTATCTGAAATTATCTCATTTTCAAGGCATTGAGTACTTTTCCTGAGGTTTTTCTATGCTATATTGATGTTTGGTTCTTAACATATATACATTACACGAAGTTCATAGTTCAACATGGTTCAAAATGGTAGGACATGATCCCAGGATCAAGTTACCATGATTTGGGGAGAGGCATCAGAGGACCCTGAAAATAATTTACTCATATCTGAGAAGATATGGGAAGCAAAGAAGATTACAAATGAGGATACTTAACTCATGGAGTTATCTATCATTATAAGATACCACACACTGGATTGGTACACAATCTTAGATGTAAACAATCCACCAATAATAACAAGGACTATTGCAGATGTGAAAAAACTATTGATAAATGAATTTTAGAAGGCTAGCTCAAAAGATCAGTATATGAATGAAATGATTGAAATCAAGAAAAAACAAGGGGAGTCTGTTTTGGAGATAGATCATAAGTTTAAACATGTGAAATGTTAAGAACCAAATATCAATATAGCATAGAAAAACCTCAGAAAAAGTACTCAACGCCTTGAAAAAGAGATAATTTCAGATAATAAGCCTCTTTGAAGGGGAAACCTCCTTTTACCCCACTTAAATGTTCAAGTACAAGATGATTCAAAATGAAAATGTCTCCTTGGTATATATAGGATACTAGGAGGTATAATTACAACTAATGGTCTAAAGCCGACATAAATAAAATAACATTACTAATATAATATGCCCCAATTAAGGGGTAATGAGCCAACATTAGGGCTTAACATGCCCCTCCCCTTGAGACAAGTGTTATCTGCAATGCTTGAGTAACTTTGGATGCTTCTGTATAAAAGACTCATCTTCCCAAGTGGAATCTTCAATTGGTAGTTTCCTCCATTTAATGAGATACTCTGAAATGGATATATTCCTCAGTTGGTGAATTCTTGTGTCAGTGATGGCTTCAAGATCCAATATGATTTTTCCTTCCTCGTCAAGTTCTACCAATATAGTTTGAACTGGGATCTTGTCGACTATAACCTTCTTTAAGCATGAAACATGGAAAACTGGGTGTACTCTTGAAGATGCAGGCAACTCCAATTTGTATTCCATAGTACCAATCTTTTGCAACACCTTATAAGGGTCATAGTACTTTGGTGATAATTTATTATCCTTATTGGGTTGCTTGAGGGACATCTGTTTGTATGGTTGTAGTCTTAAAAATACCCAATCCCCTACTTCAAAACTTCTTTTTCTATGATGTTGATCTTCTTGTTGTTTCATGTGATTATGTGCCATGGTCAGGTTGTCCTTTAATATTTGGAGAACTTGTTGTTGATTCTCTATTTGATCTCCCATTGCTTGAACCTCAGATTTTTTTTTTAGAGAAGAAGTGATGGAAGGAGGGTGGTATCCATAAAGTGCCATAAATGGTGTCATTTTTGTTGTAGTATGAAAGGAAGTGTTATAACCACCATTCTGCCAAGGGTAACCATTTGAACCATTGTGTTTGTTTATCAAAGACAAAGCAATGAAGGTAGCCTTCTAGACATTTGTTCACTTCTTGGTTTGTCCATCATATTGAGGATGATAAGATAAGCTATGAGCCAATTGAGTACCCAAACAAGAAAATAATTCTGTCCAAAAATGTCCAGTGAAGATGGGATCTCTGTCACTTACAATAATATTTGGGTTGTCATGTAGCTTTTGAACTGTCTCCATGAATGTGGTGGCAACTGTACTATCTTTGAAGGGATGAGAGAATGCACAAAAGTGTGTGTACTTGGTCAATCTATCAACAATCACCATGATGACACTCTTTCCTTCAGACTTTGGTAACCCTATGATGAAATCCATGGAAACCTCCTCCCAGCGCTAACTTGGGATGGATAATGGTTGTAAAAGACCCAGGGTCTTAATTGTTTCCACCTTATTTTGTTGGCAAACCAAACATTCTACCACAAACCTTTGAACATCGGTTTTAAGGCCATCCCAAAAAAAATCCTTCTTGACTCTATGGTAGGTTTTCAAAAATCCTGAGTGCCCTCCTACTGGAGAGGTGTGCAATTCCAATAGTACCTTTTGTTTCAGTTGGGAGTTCTTACATAAATATAAGCGATCTTTGTACCACAATGCATAATTTTTCCATGTAAATGTATCTGATGCACAGGAATCCTACTGCAACCTTTGAATGAGAGTCCACACTTTTTCGTCATTCTTCCATTCATCCCTTGCTTCTATTATCCAATTGGGTTAGATGATCGTGATAGCACAGAGAAAGGCCTCAACATATTCATCCTTTCTTGAGAGTGCATCTGCCACAACATTTTGCTTCCCCTTTTTATAGACGATTTCAAAATCATAACCCAATATGTTGGTTACCCATTTTTGTTTTTCTTCTAAAGATATTCTTTGTTCCAAGAAGTATTTAAAACTATCATGATCTGTTTTGACCTTGAAGCGCCTACCTATTAGGTAAGGATGTCATTTCTTCAATGCATGTAGTATTGCCATCATTTCTTTCTCATAAATGGGTTTGTGTAAGTCATTTCCCTTGAGTGGTCAACTTTCAAAAGCCAGGGGCCTTCCTTCTTACATTAGGACAAAACCAATTCCATTTCCCGAGGCATCACATTCCACAATAAAGGTTTTTGTGAAGTCTGGAGTGGCCAAGATAGGAGATTTACACATCACCTCTTTAAGTTGTTCAAAAGATTTAGTTTCCTCTAGAGTCCATGAAGATGCATCCTTCTTAGATAGTTTCATTAAAGGTGTTGTTATTCTTCTATAGTTTCGAACAAACTTGCGGTAGTAACCTGTCAAACCCAAAAATCCTCTAAGATTCTTTAATGTTTTGGGAATTGGCCAGTCCATCAGGGCCTTAATCTTGTTAGGCTATACCTTGACACCTTCATGAGATACAATATGACCCAAATACTCTACATCCTTTACTCTAGAGAAACATTTGGATGGTTTGGCATATAGTTGTTTCTCCTTTAGTAGTTGTAGCACATTGTCAACATGTCACACATGATCCTCCCCAGACTTGTTATAGATTAGTATATAATCAAAAAATACTAACACAAAATTTCAAAGGAAGGGCTTGAAAATGGAATTCATCAACCCTTGGAATGTGGAAGGTGCATTTCTAAGGCCAAAAGGCATGACCAAAAATTCATAATGGCCTTCATGAGTTCAAAATGTTGTTTTTAAGATATCTTCTTCCTTCATTCTAATCTGATGATACCCTGAACGGAGATCCAATTTTGTGAAATAGATTGCTCCATGTAATTCATCTAACAATTCATCAATCATGGGAATGGGAAACTTATCTTTAATAGTGATCTTGTTGAGCTCTCTATAATATGGACACATATTCCATGAGCTATCTTTCTTGAATACCATTACCACTAGTGTAGAGTAAGAACTTTGGCTAGGTCTAATAATGCCAACCTCTAACATTTCTTCAACCATGTGCCCAATTTCACTCTTATGGGCGTAAGGGTATCTTTATGGCCTGATGTTAGGAGGAACACTCCCAGGAATTAGGTGAATTTTATGATCATGATTTTGAGTGGGTGGAAGACCTTTGGGAATATCTTCAAATACTTTGGAATGCTTATCAATGATCCTTTGGAGATCTTGAGGAATAGATGGCTTAGATGTTTGAACATCTAGTGAGCATAGTTGTGCAATAACTCCTTGATGCCCCTTTTTCAATAATTTTGTCATGTCGTTAGAGCTTATCACCTCATTAGGTTTCCCTATGATACCTTTTAACTCAATTCATTTTCCTTCCAATGAAAATTTCATGAAAAGTTCTTGAAAATTAAAATCCATTGTTCCTAATGATTGTAACCATTGGATTCCTAGTACAACATCTGCAACACCCATGGGTATAGAAATCATTGGACTATTCATTAGATATTCCCCCATAGTAAGATTGATCTTATTGCATTTTCCTGAGCAATTGATTGTTCCTCCATCTGCAATCATTACTTGAAACTCTAGCGTTGGATATACAAAGAAAATGAGATCTTTGGCTAATTTATAGTGAATGAAATTATGAGTACTTCCAGAATTAATTAGGACTATTACCTTTTTTATTTTTGATGTATCCTTCGATCTTGAGGGTTTGAGGAGTGTTAATTCCAACCAATGCATTACATGATATCGTGGGAGTCAACGCTTCAGATGAAATTGCTTCTACGTTTTCATCTTGATATGGTTCTTGTTCTTGTTCTTCTTCCTCTTCACAATCTATGTAGAATAATTTTTTCTCACCACACTTATTTCCCTTACTGTACTTGCTATCACAATTAAAGCATAAACCTTTTTCTTTTCTTTCCTCCAATTGTTGAGGTGTCAACCTTGTAGGTTGAGGTGTCTTAGAAGAAGGAGCATTGTTCTCTCTATAGATGTTAGGATTGGTCCTTATAGTAGCCATAGCCATATTTTTATTTTCAACATTTCTTCCCACGTTAAATGCATTCTCCAATGATTTGGGTTCCCAAAGGCGAACCTTGTGTTGAATGTTATCCTTTAAAGTTCCTATGAATACATCAATCAAGTGCTCATCTGGAATATTAGTTACCTTTATATTCAATCTTTCGAAGTTCTCAATGTGCTCGGTAACTGAACCCTTTTTCTTGACATTTATCAATTGGCTAAAGAAGGTATTGCTCCTTGTATCCTCATAGTGTGCTATCATTTCTTCAATGCAAATTGTCCAAGTGACGATTGATTTGTGAGAACAAATCCATCGATACCATACAAATTGATTAGGTTCTAAATACAAAGAAGCAATTTGTATCTTTTGTGTATGTGGCACATTATGGAGATCAAAGAATTGCTCCATCTAAAGTATCCATGTGATTGGGTCCTTGTCATCAAACTTCCTCATATCAATCTTAGGAACATGGTTGGTCTTCAAACCAAAGTTGGAGTTTCTCCATTCTTCATTCACCTTCCCTGTTTCCTCATCATGAATTTCATGGGATGCATTTTCACTTTCAGGTGTCTTCTCTGTTACGAAATTTTTCAATACTTCCATGATCTCCCCTTTTAAACCATCCATCTTAGTATCCAACATAGATTGCATTGAATCCATATTATTTTGTATTTCATTTATGTCTCTACGCATTTCTTCACCTTCATCAAGAGTCCAAGTAGGATTTTATGGAGGCTTATTTAGTGTAGAAGTTCCCTTTTTGGTGGCATGTTGGCCAAGTATCACTTTTGAACCTTGATTTTGAGGTGGTTCTGATAGACAATATTTCTTCTGTTGTATCTCCCAAGTTTCGGCCCTTCTAGGTATGAAACTTTCTTTTATTTAGTTCTCTGATATTTCTTCTCTGCAATGCCACAAGTCTGATCAAAATTGGATGTGCCAAGTGGAATTTATGGTAACTTCCCCACAACTTGCCTATTTTTGGCCTTTCCAGGCGATCTCACTTGTATAGCATGCCCCACACAAAATAATTGATATCAAATTTTGAAACTCAGACCATAAATACTACAGGTTGTCCAAAATCCAATGAAACCATTCCCACTCAATTTGGATACTCTAGGAAGAAGTTATGATTGTTTTACTTGTAACACCTTCTTGTGACTAGTCAATAGGACTAGTCAGATACCCTATCTTACACAGGGTGTATCTACAAATTTAAGATGACCCAGAAGATGAAATTTTTAGCACAAATACCTTACTAATTTCTGTAAATATCCTTTGTATTTTATGGTCTGAAACATTACAGAAAAAATTTTATAGCAAAAATTATGCAATGGCTTAGTTCAGGATGCTTCCAGAACCCAATCTTGTATAGGATGTATATCTGAAATTATAATGCCTCGAGAGCTAAATTTTGAACCCAACGGACCTTGATATGTCTACTAAATATCCTCCAATCCGTTCCTTCTTAAACATTGTAGAAAAAAAATTATAGCAAAAATTCCAAGGTGTCTCAGATGTAGCAGTGAAACCCCAAGACCTTGAGCTCTAATACCATATGTTAAGAACCAAATATTAATATATAGAAAAACCTCAGAAAAAGTAATCAATGCCTTGAAAAAGAGATAATTTCAGATAATAAGCCTCTTCAAGGGGGAAACCACCTTTTACCCCACTTAAATGTTCAAGTACAAGATGATTCAAAATGAAAATGTCTCCTTGGTATATATAGGAGACTAGGAGGTATAATTACAACTAATGGCCTAAAGTTGACATAAATAAAATAACATTACTAATATAATATGCCCCAATTAAGGGGTAATGAGCCAATATTAGGGCTTAACATGAAAGGTAAGTTGAAGTATGAAATTGTTGACATGCAACATAAGCACTTATTTGTGAACTCACTGTTACCACATCTGAAATACCCTTTAAGACAACAGAAGTGCCAAACTCAAGAAGAGGCTTTGCGGGAAGCCTTACAATTGGAAGAGAACCAATATTTAAATATATATCCACCAATAGAGGAGTTGAAGGAGGATCTAAAGAACCTAACATTGCAACTTAACTAAAATAAGGGCAAAGAGAAAAGAAAAGTTGTTTGGTGCACCACATGCAGAACAAAAGGACACCATAAGAATGAATGTCCAACTTTTAAATAAAGTAAGTAACATAAAAACAAAATTGCAATCCTATGTTAAGTTATTAAAGGATCCATCATCTATCAAGATCTTACAAAATATGCTATAAAGATGTAACAAAGACAGGGATGATTTTAAGGATGGAAATTTATTTTAAAATGTAGAAACCTTGGCAAATCTTACTAATCCTTCATATGCCAGCTATAAATATTTTGCGATATTTTTGTAAAAATATTCAAATTTATAAGGATTTTATATAGGTTTTATAAAATTTTGGCGATTTTTAAAGTAAAATAATTTTATCCTATAGAATTTGGGCAAATCATTTTTAAAATAGCGAATCTCGTTTTTGGAAAAAACATGGAAAATTAGCCCATGAGCGAAATTTATCCCCTAAAATCATCCAAGAACAAAGAGGTAGAAGGGAAATTAGAGAAGAAAACAGTCAATCATCTCCATACAAGAAGAAGGACAAGAAGGGAATTCAGACTAAATGTTAATATTGGGGACTTCAATATGGGTGATATTATACTAGACTTGGGCTCTGAAGTAAATGTCTTACCTAATAAGACATGGAAGTGTATGGGAGAACCCACACTAGGCTATTAACATGTCCAGTTGAAATTAACAAATCAACACAAAGTGTTACCAATTGGAAGGCTAAAAGGTGTGGCAATATATTTGGATGGAGTGCGCACTACAGTCGATTTTGAAATAATAGAGATAGTAGATGGTACAACACCTTACCCAACAGTTTTTGGATTGGATTGGGAATTTGATAACCAGGCCATAATCAACCTGAAGACAAGGAAAATGATGTTTTAATCAGGTAAATATAGAGTCATTGCACCATTAGATCCTTCAGAAGGAGAAAGGTTTGTAGAACCCACCTATCTGGATTTGGAAGAAATAAACCAGTTGTACAGAACCACTGAATGTGAAGAAGATAATGTCCACCTAAATGTAGATGGGGTACTCATTTAGAGAAGCATCACATCATTTTATTTTGACTCAGATACAGGTTTGGATAATTCACAACAGAGATTACACAAATTTTCGACAAGAATGTTCGCAAGAATAGACTGCGTAGTAAGATGTGTTGGTATAGAGATAAGAGAACCTCCCAGTTTTCATGGGATAAATGACTTAGAGGAATTTATGACAAAATATGAAGAAGAAGTGTTGGAAAATTAGAGACTCTTATCCCTAGATATTTCACTGAAGGAAACACTTGTAAGATGGTGGGGTGCACACAAATAAACAATTTAGGATTGGTACCAATGTAAATGATTATTGCGCATTATATTCGGTGCATAGAACAGGGGAGAAATAAAATGCAAAGGTATTATGGGAAAAGAACACCAAACAAATATTTGGAGAAGTGCATAATACAATGGAGGATGACACCACCAAAATAATGGCTTCATCATTTTATTCATACATTGGAAGGAATCCCAGAGAACTAGTATACAAACTAGGAAATGTGTAGAGGCACTATAGAATGGACAACATTACAACAAAATTTTATAGTAACCTTCTCATTTGAACATGATAACCCCAACATAGATTTAGCACTGAAGAAGATACAAGGAGTTATATTTATTGATGAGCCCAAGGTTGAAATCATGACAGAGCATCAACAACTAAATAGATAGACAGTCAAAGTACTTTCATGTTATCATGCTGAAGAGGAAGCACTAGATGAAGATGACCTACACAACATTCAAATTGAAAAAATTGAATGAGAAAGAGAGGTGGAAGGTTCATCTCTAGAGTCATAAGTATTTTTTGCACCAATCAAAATGAAGAAATTCAACATTGGGACAGCTGAAAATCCTAAAATGGAAAGTATTAGAGACTATTGAGATGAACAAATACTAGAAAGAATAATAGAGTTACTACACGAATACAGTGACATGTTTCCAATGACCTTTACAGACATGAAAGGCATAGCAGGAGAGCTAGGAGAGATTAAAATACCTCTCAAACCTGAAGCAAGACATATCAGGCAAAGACCTTATAGACTGTATCTAGTATAAAAGAAAAAAGTGAAGGCATAAATTGACAGAATGTTGGAAGCTAGTATTATAGAACCAGTAGAGGAATATGAATGGATAATTCCTATGGTATTCGGGGGGATAAGGATTTGTGTAGATTTGAGAAAAATGAATGATGTCTGCTTGCATGACCCTTTTCCTACCCCTTTTACATATGAGGTCTTAGAGAATGTGGGAGGCTAGGAAGCATATTCATTTACAGATGGATTCTCAGATTACCATCAGATCAAAATAACTCCAGAAGAGAGGTATAAGACTACTTTTCCTACATAATGGGGATCCTACCAATATACAATCATGGCATTTGGGTTGAAAAATGCAACAGTCATATTTCAAGAGTAGTCATAGATGCTTTTAAGGAATTGATACATCAGTTTTTAAAAGTATATCTGGATGATTGGATTGTATATAGTTTGTTAAAATATCATGTAGAAGTGTTAAGACTAATGTTGGAAAGATACAGGCATTTTCAGATATCATTGAATATCAATGTTGGCACAGGGGAAGACCCAAGGTTCAATGCTCAAGAGCGCACCAACAAAACCATAACTACCGTCCCTTTCGGCAACACCTGTGAAGAAGATGAAGTCTCACCCGAGGTAGAGGAAGGGGTGGTTGCAATACTCGGGTGTCTGCAACCTTAGCTGAGACACGGATATGTGATTATATCATTTACAGAGCACTTAGCATCGATCATTCGTCAATATTCAACCCTTATTATACTTTGCAGACAAAACAGAGCATCACGGAGTACACTCAGATCAACAGTATTTCATCACTTAACCATAGTAATCCAGATCAGATCCAGTAGATCAACACTAAGCATCCTCATACCCATCAGATCTAACAATCATATATATCTAAGAAGCACAGAGAATAAGTGGATATATCAAAGCACATAGCATAAGAAAAAACACATTGAATCAAAGAACAGAGCATAACACACATATTTGCGTGGTTCACCCCTACCCTATGTTATTGGATAAATCCGTAAGTGCGGACACAAACCGATCTCCCTAGATCCACCTGGATCTAGAACAAAACAAGACAAAATATGACTCTTTCCCTAGATTCTGACCATTGAATTAAATAGGAGGCAAGAACAAAGAACATACCTTATGATCACTTCCTATGGTATTTGTTGCTCCCACTTCACTCCAGTGCTCTCGTGCAGCCAAGACCAAGACAACACAAACCAACCAAATTGAAGAAAGAACAATCTATTCAACAGTCAAACTATGTATATGATCAAGGAGTTATACAATAAAGTGGAATTAGCTTTATGGGAAAGAATCATATTACTGTATCATATTAAATGTGAAAGAGAAATTACAACCATTGCCTTGATGTCGTAAGGTCCCTTCCAACTGTCCTTCGTTCCCCACACACTTCTTGCTCCAAGGATTCGAAAACCATAGATATGATGGCTACTCACAATCTATCTTGACAAAGAAAATCTCAAAGCCACTCCAACCAAGCTGATAATTCCAAGCCAATCAAGAACAAGCTCATGAACCAACAGAGATAACCCAAGCTCACCTTCTCTCTTTAGGAACTCAGGCCACTGACCCCTCTGAAGGAAACAGATAGGTTTATATCATTAACGATCATAGGGAAGAAGAAAATAATGTGTAACAGAGAGCCCCCCAAAGTATGAAGTTAGAACAGAGTGATAGCTGAAATACTTTGTCGAGTGTGTGTAGGGAACAAGGAACTGTCGGTCGGAAACCTGCCAACAAACAAGGAAATATAGTACAATAATATATCATCACTGAGGTAGGCATTCCCATACTTAGAATACAAATGAATCAAAGCATAAAATCACGACATGCGAAGATCCATGTCAAGTAAGATAGGTCATGACCATCAAACATACACTGTGGATCCATGCCAATATGACTCAAATCTGAACATAGCCACCAAAAATACACTGTGGATCTATGTGTTAAAGACTCAAATTTGAACATAGCCACCAGACATACAATGTGGATCTATGCAACAGTACATTGAATATACTCCAACGCAACCTGGATCTGTCAGAAAATATCCAGGGTCTTCATCTCCACCACTCTATAGTATGAATCTAACTATGTGAATACATGTGTTGAAGTCGAAGATGGTAGAAACCACTTGATTACCGGTCATTAGTGTATATTGTTAACAAGTGTGAGGGAAATCACCATTAATGTCAATGACTCCCAAGGTACACTAGTACAATCCAACGAATGTGAATAAATGAGTTGAAGTCGAACACTCGGCGGAATCTCTCGATCAGGGGTCAATAATGAAAACTCACTGTCGAAAGCGAG
>ML794511.1:805418-823267 GCA_009831015.1 Picea engelmannii
ATTCTAAAGAAAACACATGCTTTGTAATTGAAAGACACTCAAAGCAAGAGACTAATCCTTCAAAACCAAACAAAGCAAAGATGGCTAGAAGCAACTCAAAGAATGTCAAGCAGACTGTAAACAGATCAATATAGGCTCCAAAATTTCAATCCAGCTGATCAAAGCAAAACTGGGCATCAAAAAATAGGATATCCTAATTCCAAACACAAATTTTAAATGGGTTCGCAACCTAGCTATAGGGTGCAGTGCAAACATTAGTGGAGTTCACAGGCTAGACACAGGTAGGGTGCAAACATCTCGCACTGGATGACACAGTAGGGTGTGAACTTAGATGATTCTCGCAGGCCACTAAAGGGTACAGTGTGAGAATGTCTGCAAACACAAAATTTGGAAAAAGGACAAAATTTTTGAGTGAACTTTCAAATCCAGAGAGTCTTGATGGATCTCCCACAGACTCAGAGACCAGAAAACAAGCAATCAAGGCAAGGGAAACTAGGATAACTAGGAAACAATCCATTCCCCAGTGGAGTCACCAATTTTTTTATTGGATAAATCTGTAAGTGCGGACACAAACCGATCTCCCTAGATCCACCTGGATCTAGAACAAAACAAGACAGAATATGACTCTTTCCCTAGATTCTGACCATTGAATTAAATAGGAGGCAAGAACAAAGAACATACCTTATGATCGCTTCCTATGGTCTTTGTTTCTCCCGCTTCTCTCCAGTGCTCTCGTGCAGCTAGGACCAAGACAACACAAACAAACCAAAGTGAAGAAAGCACAATCTATTTAACAGTCAATCTATGTATATGATCAAGGAGTTATACAATAAAGTGGAATTAGCTTTATGGGAAAGAATCATATTACTGTATCATATTAAATGTGAAAGAGAAATTACAACCATTGCCTTGATTTCATAAGGTCCCTTCCAACTGTCCTTCGTTCCCCACACACTTCTTGCTCCAGGGATTCAGAAACCATAGATCTGATGGCTACTCATAATCTATCTTGACAAAGCAAATCTCAAAGCCACTCCAACCAAGTTGATAATTCCAAGCCAATCAAGAACAAGCTCATGAACCAACAAAGCTAACCCAAGCTCACCTTCTATATTTAGGAACTCAGGCCACTAACCCTCTGAAGGCAACAGATAGGTTTACATCATTAACGATCATAGGGATGACAAAAATAATGTGTAACACCCTAGGGCTACGTCCACAAGATCTTCTTCTTTATTATCATCTTCAATCTGTTACAAGCACAAAGCCTCCAAAACCCTTCTTTGCATAGGACAAAAGATCTGCACAACTCGCTAGATCCTTCTTCCTTACATTACAACACTTATCTTTCTATAGAAACCTCACAGTAACTTGCACTTAGCCTTGCAAGCCTTACACAGTTTGCACAGAGCACTTATTCAACATCACATAGATGCACTACCAATTGCACTACGCAATCACATCCATTACTTCTTACATTGCCTATCCTTCTATTTATACATTACAAAAGTGGGATTAAGCATGTGTAAACCCATGAGTCAACATCCCTTTCCCATTACAGTAACCCAAAACCCTAAAAGGGCCCAAAAGTGGACCGAGATCCTGTGATCTCTACTTCGTCAAGCACCCCATATTTTACAAGTTCTCGAATTCCAAAAATGGTCAAATATGACCAAGTGTTCCTCAAAACTTGGTTAAGGGCTAATAGGCCTCCAACACTCACCTGTGACTCATCCCGAGTCACTCTGGTCTGATCAATTCCACCTCGAATGCCTCGATCTTGGCTCGAGATACTTTGACCTGTTGCAGTGTGACAACCTCTTACTCAATGAAATCCTGGATCATTGCATCATTTAATGGCCCTTCCAGGCATTGTTCTATGGTGATGACAACTTGTTCAAGCTTGGCTCCCTAGCTTTCAACTTCAATGAACAGTTGGCATGCCTTTTCTAGGATTGCTTGAAGTCATTGGGAGACTTCCATCGCTTTACTTTGTAGCGTGTGTACCTATTGTTGGGCAGTTCCTTGTTCTGGAAATCTCTTCATTCTTTCGACTGAGGTCAAGGCCTCTAGCTACACCTATAGTGTATCTACGTGCTTCTTTGATTCTTGGAGCTGTGCCTCCAATGCCTACAACTATGGATTATTTATGATGTTCTCATAAGTTGTGGCGCTTCTATCACTCAGTTCCTTGCATTCCAGGGAAAAGTTTTTTAATCGGCCAACTGCACTACAGGAAGTTGCCTCCCTTAGATCTCTTATTTCTTGAGGAGTATCAGGCACAGTACGAAGTTCTAGATCTACGATTCACTGCTGAAGTTGTTGGATTACTTCTTCAAGTTGTGCCACCTGATGTGGGACACATTCTTCAATCTTCACTTTTATGACCATCATAAAGCGAAGTTCTTTGTGAACCCTTTCCTGTACTTCAAGTTTCTCTACTAGCAACTGGTCCTTTCTCTATTGTAACTGTGCTTTTTCCTCATCCCACTTCTCCTGCAATGAAAGATTTTTCCATTCTACCTTAATATGTTGTTCTACAAGTGCGCTTTGTACTTGTGTCAAATCCTAGGTGGCTTGCACTGTGTCTTCTTGATCTCATTGAAGGTGAGCTTTGACTTTATCGACAATCTGGTGTAATTAGGTGGGCTCATCGCTTGTTCTTCTTGTTCCAATTGTCAAGGGTGCAGTAGAAACTACTCAGCTGGACTAGAGTTCCTGTTGCACTTCTTGAAGTTCACCCTTGATTCGGTTTAATACCTCCTCCTGCTTCACTTCTTTCTTTTCTGCGATCTCTAGTGGAGCATCATTCAACATAGAGATTAAGAAGTCGAAGTCATTCGGTGTGAGGGTATTCTTCAACATATTCTAGGTGGCCTTAATTTTCTTTCAGTATGAGGGATTTGGTGGGGTAATATTCCTTTTCTTAGAGGGATCCTCCTCCTCTCTGGGTGAAGCAACCTCGCCTTTGTTTTGCTCAACTTCTGTGTCACCTAGTTCTTCACCATCACCTCCCTACATAGGTGATATCGAAGTAGTATTCATGGATGTGCTATGGAAATCTTGAACTTCATCATCCTTCTTAGTCTTTCTTGATTCAGGTGTATCCGACATAGCTTTAGGGATTTCTGCGTTGGACATTTCTGTGGGTTCTGCTGCAACAAGGAGGTTCGTATACCATTCCTTGGTAATTTTCTCCAAGTCTTCTTCTGCCAACTTGTAGTATGAATGGAGTTGTTGGAACAGAGGCAGGCTCAGGATTCAATGCTCAAGAGCACACCAACAAAGCCATAACTACCAACCCTTTCGGCAACACCTACGAAGCATATGAAGTCTCACTTGAGGTAGAGGCAGGGGTGGTTGCAAGACTCAGGTGTCTATAACCTTAGATGGGACATAGATCTGTGATTATATCATTTACATAGCACTTAGAATTCATCATTCCTCAATATTCAAACCTTATTATACTTCACAGACAACACAGAGCATCGCAGAGTACACTCAGATCTACAGTATTTCAGCACTTAACCATAGTAACCCAGATCAGATCCAGTAGATCAGCACTAAGCATCCTCATACACATCAAATCTATCAATCATATATATCTAAGAAGCACAAAGCATAAGTGGATATATTAAATAACATAGCGTAAGAAAAAACACATTGAATCAAAGCATAGAGCATAACACACAAATTTACGTGGTTTACCCCCACCCTAGGGATACGTCCACAAGATCTTCTTCTTTATTATCATCTTCAATCTGCTACAAGTACAAAGCCTCCAAAACCCTTCTTATCATAGGACATAATATATGCGTAGCTCGCTAGATCATTCTTCCTTGTGTTACAACACTTATATTTCTATAGCAAACTCATAGTAACTTGCACTTAGCCTTGCAAGCCTTACACAGTTCACACAGAGCACTTATTCAATATCACATAGATGCACTACCAGTTGCACTAAGAAATCACATCTACTCCTTATTACATTTCCTATACTTCTATTTATACATTACAAAAGTGGGCCTAAACATGGGTAAACCCATGGGATGACATCCCTTTCCCATTACATTAACCCAAAACCCTAAAAGGGCCCAAAAGTGGACCAAGATCCCATGATCTCTACTTCACTTGGCACTCCATATTTGACAAGATGTCGAAGTCTAAAAAAAATCAAATATGACCAAGTGTTCCTCAAAACTTGGTCAAGGGCCAACAATCAATAAATGCATTTTTGGGACACCTTTTGGAATATTGTTGGGACATATAGTTGTTACACATTATTTTCATCACCCTTATGACTGTTAATGATGTAAACCTACCTGTTGTCTTCAGATGGGTCAGTGGCCTGAATTCCTGAAGAAAGAAGGGAGAAGAATTTTTCCTAAGAGAATAAGTTGTATTTTCCTTTGTAAAAACCCTATTAAAGAGGATTTCTGCAAGTTGCTCTATACGTAGGGTGCGAAAATGTTTGATTTCCATAGGTTGCACCATATATAGACTACGGAGTTTCTGCAAGTTGCGCCATAGCTAGACTGTAGAGTTTCCACAGGTTGCACTATAGTTAGGGTGCAGTGGCCTTCGTACATGGGAAAAATGGGCGTCTTCTCGATGCTTCTAGAAGGATAAGATTATCTAGTGAGGTGGCCTCTGAACGGTTTGGATCTTACTTGCTTTCATGATTTAGTGGGATCATCCTAACCTCCTCACCTTATCCTCTTCAATTTACAAAAGGAGAGGAAATCTCATGGATAAAGTTAGTTGTTTTGGCTTGAGATTGTTAGCTTGGTTAGAGTGCCTTTGAGCTTTGCTTTGTCAAGATAGATTGTGAGTGGCTATCAGATCCATGGTCTCAGAATCCTTGGAGCAAGAAGTGTGTGGGAAGCAGGAACTATTGGAAGGAACCTGACAACATTGAGGCATCTAGTTGTATATTTCTTCAACATTTTTTAATACATCTATACTTTTCTTTCCTATATGAATATTGTATGTCCATATTGTATGATTCCTTGATCACGTACATAGTTTCATATCAAATAGAATCTAGTATTCTTGTCTTCGTTGTCTTGTGTTTATTTGCAGATATTTCTCATAAAACTTGTGACGGAGCTTGGGTTGCATTGCCGAAGTTGGATATTCAATATTTAAAAGGTATGTTCTAGATCCATTTCTCATTTGATAATCGAAACTAAGGAAAGAGTAGTGTATTGTCTTGTTTTGTTCTAGTTTCATAGTGAAGCTAGGGGGATTGATTTGTGTCTTCTCTTAACAATTAGCCAGATAACAATAGTGTGTAAACAAGGATTACTAGTAGATCCTGCTAATATTGAAGTCATTGTAAATTTACCACCACCAAAAGCAGTGTGTCAGTTAAGAGAAACACTAGGACATACATGATACTACAAGTAATTTATAAAGGGGTATGTTAAGAACCAAATATCAATATAGCATTGAAAAACCTCATACTAAGTACTCAACGCCTTGAAAAAGAGATAATTTCATATAATAAGCCTCTTCTAGGGGGAAACCTCCTCTTACCCCACATAAATGTTCAAGTACAATATGATTCCAAATGAAAATGTCTCTTTGTTACATATAGGAGACTACGAGGTATAATTACAACTAATGGAATAAAGGTGACATAAATAAAATAACATTACTAATGTAATGTGCCCCAATTAAGGGGTAATGAACCAATATTATGGCTTAACATGCCCCTCCCATTGAGACAAGTGTTGTCCACAATGCTTGAGTAAATCTGGATGCTTCTATATAAAAGACTCATCTTCCCAAGTGGAATTTGTTAGCGTCGGAAGTCACTCCTGGATTGCAGCAGGAGCAGAGCCCGACGCCCATCAGTTTATGTCATTATTTGTTTATAAAAAGGGGTGATCAAATGGAAGTTAACTCAAAACAATGTCGTTCTAACTTCGGAACTAGGCCAGCCATGCATGAGCAAGTGAGGTCTTAGATAAACTTCAGACAGTGAGTCGTAGTAAGGGTGAGTAGGCGGAAGACTTGTATAAGAGAAATGCAAAGGTATGTCGTAAACATCAAGTTTCTAACAGACTATAGGAGAAAACATCTAAACCCAAGATCTTCTTACATTTAAATGCAGAAAACCGGAGAATACAACAATGCAACAATAAATCCTTTATCATAACATAATTGCAATAATTCATGCGAATCAGTCGATCACGAACTCTCTCAGTATGAGATGAAAACTGGATGGGGTGAGAAGGTTGTGTGCCATTAAACAAGAAATCTTACATACAGATGCATAACCAGAGAACCAGAGTGTCTGTTAAAACTTTACAGTCGGGAGCTTTGATCTACCATCGATAATTTTAAAAATGAAAAAACTGAGTACATATACTCGAACAGATTTACCCAACAGAGGCATGCTCTCCCTTCAAGCATAGCGTCTCTTCAATCAAGCTTCGGACAAAAACCCTTCATCAGACGTCTCCTTAACTTCGCATGGCCTTTGCAGGGGAGGTAGTTGAAACATTAAAGGCCAAAATGGTGTGTGCAGACTTCCTTTGGTCGGATGAGAACTTGGGGTGACCCCTTTTTTGGAGAAAATCGATGTACAAGACCTTCTCGGTAAAACTGCCTGTCGAAACTCCATGCCTCGCATTCAATGAGTGAGCTGAGGTTTCAACTACCTCCATTCACCTTCATTTATTTTTTCTGAGGACTAAGATCAAGGTCAGGATGAGCTGGCTTTTGGAGAACACAGTGATCCTTCCTATAGCTGAACCCGACATTCAGCCCTTTGGCACAACTCTTTTTCTTTCCCCAAGTGACTGGTCATCAAGACCGTGAGCCCAACCCCTGAGTACTTTGGGTGCTTTGCGTCTCGTAGCTAGGAGGAGGTTGATCCTCATTATTCAAAGTCACAATGCGCGAAGAGGCGACAGAGCCTAATCATGCACCACACACCCCCTTTTGATCAGATGGCCCAGAATACTTTCGATGATGCTGTGGGCCCATCATTTAACAATTCTTTGTGTTTCATGATTCGCGAGTTCATGGGTTGGAGACCCTTGGCTCCTCTTTTCCAAACTCCTGCTTCCCACGATGGTGATATAGGCAAGGATTCTTTTTTGGTCAGCACTCTCCATATGTAACCATTGGCTAGGGCCCAAGTACTAGCACTTCTCGCTACTCGTGACCTTGCGAGTTGGAGTATCGGACTTTGGCATTCTCCCCTAGTGAAGTCTTGAGACACGATGGTCAAAGATGGTTGACCTCCTCTGGACACTTTTCGCAACTCAGAATCTTGTGCAACCAAAGGATATGGTCTGCCCTTCGAACTCACGAACCCCGAGTTCGAGAAATAACATTGTTCTTGAACTGCTCGCGATCAACAGCCCCTGAAACTTCGCAAGTGCCTCCCGAAGAATTCCGACCATTGACTTCCTTAAAAAAAAATTGCGCTATACTTGGCATGACTCGGTTAATCTTCAATTACCCTTTAACTATTGTTCTTCTCTATCGCTGAATCCTTTCTGCTGAAGAATGAAATGCCCGCTCGCTTTATTTTAAGTCCGAAAAGGACTTCTTCTGCGCGCTGTGCTTGGGCACTCCTTGTGCAACCTGTAGACCTGGATATCCCTATGCCGAAGACAAGTAATGTTGCTAACATTAGGCTCCATGGAGGATAGATTCATCCCTGTGATGCTCTAAGGACTCATTTTGCAGTTCCAGTGCCTTGTTGTTGGGCTATGGAGTCATTTACTAAGCCGAAAAATAAAAATAAACAAAGAGTCAAAAGGACAATATTTAAAACAAAGGAGTCACCGAAGGCTCAGACAAAACATTTCTTAAGAAAATGCCCATTTACTGGGTTGTTGAAAACTTCTTCACCCTCCAAATCCTCTAACCTGTACGTGTTATTTGAGAAAACTTCAGAGACTTTGAAGGGCCTGATCCATAGGGATTCAAATTTGTTGTGCTTGCCCTTGTCTTGCTTAGGAGCATCCCATTTCAGTACCAGGTCTCCTATCTGGAACTCCTCCTTCTTGGATTTCTTATCAAAAACCTGCTTGATCCTCTGTTGATGGTCCTGAATTATGATCATTACCTACTCTCTGGCCTATTGGAGTTCTATCAACTGATGAATTCTTCGGATCATATCATTGGGCTCTTCTTGATAATCTTGGAAGAATTTCACTACAGGAATGGCCAACTGAGAAGGGAAGACAACTTCTTCTCCGTAAACTAACTGGAAAGGGGAGATGCCTATAGATCTCTTTGTGGTCACCCGATCGTCCCATAGAGTGAATTTCAGCTTCAAGTTCCATGCCCTTTTGTTGTCCTCCAGTAATTTTTTGATGATCCGTATTAGGCTTTTGTTGGAGGATACTGCTAAACCATTTCCCTGGGGGTAGTATGGGGTGGAGTGAATCAGTTTGGTCCCAAATTGTTCACATAACTTGACTAATGGCTCAGATTTAAAAGAGGTTGCGTTATCAGTAACAATCTTTCTTGGGCAGCCGAATCTTATGATGAGGTCTTCCAAGAACCCAATGATTACCATGTGGGAAGCGCTCCTAGTTGGGATAGCTTCAATACACTTAGTAAATAAATCTATGGCAGTCAGGATCCATCTGTGTTGCCCGCTGGAAGTAGGGTGGATTTCTCCAATAAAATCTAGGCCCCATTGTTGGAAAGGTCCCGAAATAACTACAGGCTTTAAAGGAAGAGACTTGAGTTGTTGCTTTCCTGAAAATCTTTGGCATGGGATACAGGCTCTAACTCCTCTATGAACATCATTGAATAAGGTGGGCTAGTAGTACCTGGCTCTGAGAATTTTGTGAGCTGTGGTCTTCCAGAAATGGTGCCCTCCACATAGGCCGCTGTGAAATTCAACCATGATCATGTCAGCCTCTTGTGGATCCATGCATTTTAAAAGCAACCCCAGGGGGTCTTTCCAGTATAAAATTCGATCGACAATGCATTATCTGACTGCCTTGAGCTTCAGATATCTTGCTTTGCTTCTTTGCAGGTCGTCTGGAGGCCGCAACTCCTACATAAAATATATGACATGCTTATACCAAGGACATCGAGCCAACAGGGGTTTTGTTTGAGGGTTTACATCAGACAACTGATTCTGCTCATTTTCTAAGCATGTATTGATGAAATATACCCCCAAAGCTTTGCAATTAGCTTCATCCAACAGCCTGGCTATGCCTTGAACTTTGATCAATTTGGTAGGCCTTATTTCCAAGTCAAATTCCAGGATCTTGGCTATCCATTTGCTCCTCTTCCCATCTATGTCGGGTTGTATAAGGATGTCCTTCACAGAGGCTGAAGGAACGTATGCAGTCACTTTTGAGTGCAAGATATAAATTCTAGAATCTTTGAGAGCTTTAACCAAGGCATAGGCCTGCTTCTCCATGATTTCATACTTGATATCTGCATCTCTCAATGCCTTGTTGAAGAAGGCGATCGATTTCTCTCGCCCTTCCTCATTCTTCTGCAACAAGACCGCTGCTACTGTATCAAAATAAGTGAAAGAGAAAATTAGGAAATATTTGGAATAGTCAGGACTGATCAGCACAGGTGCCTCAGTCAATGCCATTTTTATTTGGACAAAAGATTCCCTAGGTTCAGTGGTCCATTTCACTTCATTTCCCTTCCTGAGCATGGTTGTGATGTGTTTCACCAGCTCAACAAAATTTGAGACAAATCGCCTCAGAAAATTAATCTTCCCCAAAAAGGCCTGAACTTCCTTCTTAGATCTGGGAAGTGACAGGGTTCAAATTGCCTCTACCCTGCTAGGGTCAATCCTCACTTCTTCTACTGATACTATATGGCCTAACAGCTTCCCTTCCTTCATGGCAAATAAAGATTTATTAGGATTTAGGGAAAGGCCAAACCTCCGACACTTCGAAAAAACTTTTCTCAGGTGATAGTAGTGCTCTTTGTCAGACCTGGAGAAGACTATTATTTCATCTAGATAGATCACCACAAACTTATCTTTCTCCCTGATGAAGGCTACATCCATGGCCCGCTGAAATGTGGCTCCTGCATTCATCAACCCAAAAGGCATTTTGGCATACATGAATGTGCCCCAAGGAGTGGTGAAGGTCATTTTTTCTCTGTCCTCATGCATGACCGATATCTGATTATAACCAAAAAAATTGTCGATCATGGAAATCCTAGATGCACCGATTACCCTCTGCAATATGTGTTCCATATTGGGCAGGGGATAATTGTCTTTCTTTGAGCTCCTGTTCAGGTTCCTGAAGTCAACACAAAGCCTTATTTCTCCACTTTTCTTCCTTACCAGAATCAAATTGGCCACCCATTCGGAATATCTCAAGGGGATGATGATCTGGGCCTCTAACAACTTCTTCACTTCTTTCTCCATGACAGCCAGCAGCATGGGATTTGTCTGTCTTAGCTTCTGCCTAAATGGCTTAGCCTCTTCCTTCAGTGGGATCTTGTGTTCAATGACGAATGTGTCATATGTCTTGAGGTCTTCGTAGGTCCATGCAAACACATCAACAAACTCCCTCAGCAACTCAGTATATTCGGCCCTCTGTTCTCTGGTCAAACTCCTTGATAACTTGACAAACTTAGGATCCTCCTAGGTTCCAATGTTGCACTCGGCTGTGTCGGCATATTCATCTGAAACCCTACCCTTTACTGCCACGTCATTCCCATCGAACAATCTTTCTAAAGGGAATAGTCCCCTTGGAATGTGATTGCTAGGAGGTTGAATAATCTGGTGGTTAGAAACTTTATTTAAAAACACCTCGGGCTGAGGGTCACCTTCCAGGTCAGGATCCTGATCAATGTGCAACGTAGAAAATTCATCAACGGATTGGAGAAATTTTTCGATGTCCAGATCATCTTCAAATACCTTCCAATTATTGACATTTTCCGGTACAGAGGGCCTATATTTTAACTCAACATCATATTTGGCCATAGACGGCTGAGGGACCTTGAACTGGCTAGCTGAAATAGCTGAAGAATTGGCCACAGCATTATCCTCCCTTGGAATAAAAGAGATGTTGAAGGCTGAGAAGAAATTGTCAATCAAGTCCCATACCTCATTTCTGTAATTTCTGAGCCGGGGATTATTGGCACGATAGGCATTTCTGACTTGCTGGATAATCAACTCAACATCTCCAAATATGTCTATCTCTTTAATTCCCATTTCCTTTGCATCCCTCATACCCAGGACAAGAGCTTCATGCTCTGCCACATTGTTGGTGGTTTCAAATTCTAGCTTGTATGACAGGGATATGGTCTCCTGAGTAGGTGACACAAAAAACACCCCAGCACCAACACCTTCCCTGGAACAGGACCCATCAAAAAACATTTCCTAGATGGGGGTGATGGAGTGAGGAAATTCATGAGGAGTGGTGGGATGCTTTCTGAACTTAAGCGGAGGCTCGGGAGCATGAGTGAGTTGCAGTAAACTAGAACCTAAATCAGTGTCCAAGGAAAAAAATGGGATGGTTGGTAGGATTGGCTTCATCACTGATTATATAGGCCAATTGGGCTTCCCTATATAGCCTCCTATGTTCTCCTCCAAACACTGGGATAGTAGCATATGTGAGGTCCATATACAAAGTTCCCCCCAGTATTTTTGTCCAAGATCTTGACAACAACATACCGAACTTGGGGGGGACATCAGCCACCACAATACCCATGACCACACTTTTCATGGGCAACTGAAACAAGGTTACGACCAGGTCTTTGATAACCCCTAAACATTGAACTTTCCTAGAGTCAAAGGAATAGAGGTCATGATAGGATCGAGTGACTTCTAGCCCTAATTCTTCCATGACATTTTTGGGAATGAGGTTGTGAGAATCCCCTGAATCCATCAAGTCGTTGTGCAGTACCTTGTCATGTATGTTCATGGAAGTGTAGAAGGGAGGGGATGAGTCATTCATGTCTTCTACCATAGGACCTAGAATAAATGCAGGATTTTCATCTTGCAAATTGATGGAGTCTGTGGAAAGACATGAGATCTCATATTGTAAAATCTCATAGAAGCATTTCTTAAACCCTTCATGTTTAATCAATTCGGTTAGGGGCACAGGGATTCTGATCTTTTGAATTTCATGCTCGAAATTAAAAGAAGATGTAGGCTTCAGAATTTCTCTTATTTCAGGAACATGACTCTGGACTATGGGAGAGAGGGGTGGGTTTCCTACCTCTACGACTGTCTGCTACTTCATTAGCAGGTCTCTCTGTTCTAGTGGGCTGCTTAGGAACATCAAGTGCTACTGTCTTTTTCTTAGACCTCAGGTCATACTTTCCTTGGCTGCCACTAGTCTTGTTTTCCTTGCTGAGTTCATTTAGTTGACTGTCCATGAGAGACTCCTCATATGCTAATTGAGTTATATGAGGAAAATCATGAGTGTCTCCAAAGCAATGGATTTTAGGATCAAGCTCATCTGTTTCCCCTTCTTCCCCCTCGGCAACAAAATTGTTTTGAAAAGGGGCCTGAATTTTCTGGTCTTCTCTATCTCTTCCCCTCTCTCTTTGCACAGTCAAGGAAGTGATATTGTTTGGCCTCCTGAAACCTCCTTTGTTTTTGGAATTCTGAGGGCCCTTGTATGCTTTCCTTCCTTCCACCTTCATTCTCTCCATCTCTGCAGAAAGAGACTTCACCATCTTGGTCAGTTCATCCACTTGAGGGTGGGGCACCGATGGGCTAGAAGTTGAGGCTTTAGATCTTCCCTTTCTCCTGTGTGCATTGGCCTTGTTCCTCATTTTATCAGTTGCTAATACATTTGATTCCACCTCTATGGTTGCATCTTGCAATTGAGATAAGGAGGTGGCTTTTCTTTCTCTCAATAAAATATAGAAATCGGGGCCAAACACACTAGCATAGGAAATCTTGGTCGAGGCTTCTGAGGGTTTTATTTCGATAGTAATTTTATTATACATCTTATTGAATCTTTTGGAGAAGTCAGAGACAAACTCTCCTTCCATCTTCTTCAAAGACCCAAACTCTGTCATGTAGTACATGAAATCCTTCCTATCTCCCCACTGCCTCAGGAAAGCACTATCTAGAGCTTCGATCCCAGCAATAGATCCAGGGGCCAATCCTCTAAAACATTTCCTCACCTCGCCATTCAAGCTCTGGATAAAGACTCTCATCCAGACATCTTCATTTTCAATGTTCAGGTTGTCTGCATAACTGTAGAAAGAAGCCAGGTGCTCTTCTATAGTTACGTCCCCTTCCCCAGTGAACTTGGGCATGTATTTCAAGTAATCTCCAGCAAGGAGAGGATTCATAGCATGAGGTAGGATTCAGGGAGCATACCTGGCAGTGACTATGGCATCCATTCTATTTAGAGGGGGATTAGCACCAGCCATAGGAATATTCGGTGGAGGAGAACTTGGAGGAGAAGGATTTTGTGAAGGGGCTACTGGGAATGAGTCTCAGAGTGGTATGGGAAACAAAAGGGGATTTAATGAGAAGGCTAGCAGGCTTAAGTTAGCAAGTGCTCCTCTTTGTGCAGGAGTGGTAACAGTAACAAGAGGAGGATTGGTAAAGATAGGATTGGGAAAATCTTATGTGGTCCTGGGTCTACGCCAAGGTACAGCTTTAGAGGAGAGGGGAGTGACAAGGATTTCTCCCTCCAATCCCAGACTAGGAGGGAAAAACTCAGCAGGAACACTCCCAAAATTTAGGAAACGGGAAACCTCCAAAAGAGGTCTATTAAGAAACTGAGGAGGAGAAAATGGAGTTCCTACAGAAGGAGATGGTGGAATACCTGGTTCGGTGGTGGAAGTTTCTTCTTTAGAGGCCTTTCCTTTTCTTAGAACCACCTCTGGATCAGTTTTAGGTGTAGCTAGAAGCAGTTGAGGATGAGACCAAATGTGTCTATCTCTAAAAGACACAATTAATACATTAGGTTCTCCACAATGGAGTCGTCACAATGGAGTCGCCAGGTGCACAGTAGAAATATTGAAAGGCTCTGATACCCGATGCACCTTCATAATCAGAGGCTCAATGTCATTCAATCTCAGGGAAAATTTTCAAGTTCATCCCTAGCAACGGCTCTAGAAATGTTAGCGTCAGAAGTCACTCCTAGATTGCAGCAGGAGTAGAGCCCGACGCCCATCATTTTATGTCACGATTTGTTTATAAAACGGGGTGATCGAATGGAAGTTCACTCAAAAAAATGTGGTTCTAACTCTGGAACTAGGCTAGGCATGCATGAGCAAGTGAGGTCTTAGATAAACTTCAGATAGTGAGTCGTAGTAAGGGTGAGTAGGGGGAAGACTTGTATAAGAAAACTACAAAGGTCTGTCGTAAACATCAGGTTTCTAACAGACTATAGGAGAAAACATCTAAACGCAAGATCTTCTTACATTTAAATGCAGAAAACTGGATAATACAACAATGTAACAATAAATCCTTTCTCATAACATAATTGCAATAATTCGCATGAATCAGTCGATCACGAACTCTCTCAGTATGAGATGAAAACTAGATGGGGTGAGAAGATTGTCTGTCATTAAACAAGAAATCTTACATACATATGCATAACCAGAGAACTAGAGTGTCTGTTAAAACTTTATAGTCGGGAGCTTCGCTCTACCATCGATAATTTTAAAAATGCAAAAAATGAGTACATATACTCGGACAGATTTTCCCAATAGAGGCGCACTCGCCCTTCAAGGCGTAGCGTCTCTTCAATCAAAACTTGGACAGAAACCCTTCATCAGACGTCTCCTTAACTTCGCATGGCCTTTGCAGGGGAGGTAGATAAAACATTAAAGGCCAAAATGGCGTGTGCAGACTTCCTATGGTCGGATGAGAACTCGGTGTGACCCCTTTTTTGGAGAAAATCGATGTACAGGACCTTCTCGAGCAGACTGCTTGCCGGAATTCCATGCCTCACATTCAATGAGTGAGTTGAGGTTTCAACTACCTCCATCCACCTTCATTTATTTTTGGTGAGGAATAAGATCAAGGTCGAGCTGAACTGGCTTTTGTAGAACACGATGATCCTTCCTGCAGCTGAACCCGGCATTTGGCCCTTTGGCACAACTCTTTTTCTTTCCCCAAGTGACCGGTCATCAAGACCGCAAGCCCAACCCCTGAGTACTTTGGGTGCTTCGTGTCTCATAGCTAGGAGGAGGTTGATCCTCATTATTCAAAGTCGCGATGCGTGAAGAGGCGACAGAGCCTAATCGCTCACCACGTACCCCCTTTTGATTAGATGGCCCAGAATACTTTTGGCAATGTTGTGGGCTCATCATTTAAAAATTCTTTGCATTTCATGATTCATGAGTTCGTGGGTTAGACACCCTTGGCTCCTCTTTTCTAAACTCCCGCTTCCCAAGATGGCGATACGGGCAGGGCTCCTTTTCTGGTCAGTGCTCTCCATATGTAACTGTCAGCTAGGGCCCAAGTACTAGCACTTCTGGCTACTCGTGACCTCGCAAGTTGGAGTATCGAACTTTGGCATTCTCCCCTCGTGAAGTCCCGAGACGCGATGGTCAGCGATGGTTGACCTCCTCCGAACACTTTTCGCAACTCAGAATCTTGTGCAACGAAAGGATATGGTCCACCCTTCGAACTCACGAACCCTGAGTTTGAGAAATAACACTGCGCTTGAACTGCTCGTGATCAACGGCCCTCGTAACTTCGCAAGTGCCTCCCGAAGAATTCTGATTGTTGACTTCCTTAAAACTCTTTTTCACTATACTTGGCGCGACTCGGTTAATCTTCAATTACCCATTAATTGTTGTTCTGCTCTGTCACTAAATCCTTTCCGTTGAATAATGAAATTCCCACTTTCTTGATTTTAAGTCCGAAAAGGACTTCTTCTACGCGTTGCGCTTGGGTGCTCCTCGTGCAACCTACAGACCTGGATATCCCTATGCTGAAGACAAGTAATGTTGCTAACAGAATCTTCAACCGATAGTTTCCTCGATTTAATGAGATACTCTGAAATGGATCTATTCCTCAGCTGGTGAATTCTTGTGTCAGTGATGGCTTCAGGATCCAATATGATTTTTCCTTCCTTGTCAAGTTCTGGAAATAAAGTTTGAATTGGGATATTGTTTCCTATAACCTTCTTTAAGAATGAAACATGGAAAACTGGGTGTACTCATGAAGATGCAGGAAACTCCAATTTGTATTCCATAGTACTGTAAGTTTTAAACCTACGAAGTAAAGCAATGCATATAGATTCTTAAGCAATACATAAATTAATCAATGGCTCATACATAGAGTACACAGAGATTTTATACCGGAAACCCTCAACCAGGAAAACCTTTCTTACTTTCATTATATCGAATTTCACCATTCGCCATACAATATATACAATGTTTTTAGGTATTCCATAGATACCAAAACCCTAATCCCTTAATCTAGGATTAATTTACAAATCCGCTAAAAATAGCAAAAACCGCCCCAAAAAAAAATTTGGGGCATTGCCCCAAATGCTGTGCGTAACCAGGGGGGGGCATACCTGCTCCCGCTGGGACCCCCCTAGAAAAGTGCCCAGAACACATGGAAAATATCTAGGTGAAGGGATCGTCAGACGCAGTTGTCGTATCTGACGCACCCACACACACACACATGCAAAGAATATAACACATACCCAACATTCTCCCACTTGTTGTTTTTTTTGCATCCAGGGATCCAAGGGATTATATAGTCAACAATCCAGGGAATCAATTCCCATTGTTACTCTACACCAGGAGAAATTTTTTGTTCTCACAGACTTTGTCAATGAATCTGCAGCATTCTTCAAAGTGTCAACCTTTTCCAACAACACCTTCTTTTCCTCAACCATGTCTCTCACAAAGTGATACTAAACATCAATATGCTTTGTCTTCAAATGATAAGATGGGTTCTTTGCCAGGAATATTGCACTCTGACTGTCACAGTCTAATCTCATTGCTTGTTGTACCAACCCAATACCTAAACACAATCTTTGTAACCATATTGCTTCCTTGCTTGCATGAGTGGCTGCCATGTATTCAGCTTCTGTAGTTGAGAGTGCCACGACAGCCTGTCTTTTACTCATCCAACCGATTTCTCCTCCAAATAGGTTAAACACATACCCAATTGTATATCTTCTGGGATCCAAATCTCCAGCCCAGTCTACATCAACAAATCCATGTATGTCCACCATTCTGTCCAATATCGGTCTTCCTTGGTAGCACAATCCATAACTGGTGGTGCCACAAAGATACCTGAAGACCCTCTTTACTGTTGTCCAATGCTCCTTCCCTGGTTTTGACATATACCTGCACAAAACACCCACTGCATGTGCAATTTCCAGTCTAGTACAAACCATTGCATACATCAAGCTACCAACTGCACTGGCATATGGAACATGGGACATGTCCTCTTCTTCTTCCTGTGTCTTGGGACAATGATCTGTAGATAATTTTACACCTATAGGAATAGGAACCTTGACCGATTTCCTTCCATGCATATTAAACCTCTGCAACATTGTTTCAACATATTTTCTTTGATTCAACCAAAGTTTCCTGTTTGTACAATCTCTTTTAATATCCATTCCTAGAATGAAGTTAGTAGCACCGAGATCCTTCATGTCAAATTTGGAGGATAGATATGATTTCACCTCCTTGATAACATCCATGTTATTTCCTACCAACAACATGTCATAAACATACAACACTACATAAATGACGTGATTACCAACCTGCTTGGAATGTACACAGTGATCAGCCTTGCTTCTTACAAATCCCAATCCAAGGATGTATGTGTCAAACTTTTGGTACCACATCTTGGGTGATTGCTTCAAACCGTATAGTGAATTCTTTAGCTTACAGAATAGCTCTTTCTTTCCCTTCACTACAAAGCCTTATGGCTGCTTCAT
>ML794512.1:2670-14553 GCA_009831015.1 Picea engelmannii
GAAGGGGTTTTCCTTGACTTGGCCTTTACTCTTTAGCCTTCCTCAATCCAGATTGCCTTAGGGACGTCTCCCTTGGACTTGCCCTCCTAAATAGAAAGAGCTCCCCATTGAGGTGACAGTGGGTGGGGAAGCTCCTGTTATGCTGATTTCAAGCCCTGACTCAAGCTCTTGGACCTTTCCTACAAACCGTGCGATAACAGTCCCAATTTTGCGGGAGCTATTTCGTATGAGAACTAGGACTTCCCCCTCTTAACGAAGTGGGTGGAGGGTGATCGACCTAATTTGACTTAGTTAGGTTGTTAGCGAAGTGTAAAATACAATCTGGAGACGAAATTGGAGAAACCGAAGAAGGTTTTTTCTCTAGACAAACTCATATACAATAACCTCCTACATTTTTTACGTAAGTGTCACTATTGAGGAGAAACAAATGTCTGAATTGACCCCTTTTTTCAGCAGATTCGACCCAGTTTTCAGTTCATATATTTTGGGATTTACTTGCTATTTTCGGCCAGGAGGATCGGATTCAATCTCCTGAGCCTAAAGATTGTATTTGTTATTTATATCTATGTTTGTAATAGAGTAGAGGTTGGACCCTGATGGATGTAAGAGCCTGCTAGGCCCTCCTGGACCTGACTGTACATTTGGATGTAAATCAGACACAGGGATTCTATTGAATACATTACAACAACACAGTGCCATATGATAGGATTATTGTGTCAAACCCACTGGTGAAGTTTTTCCTCTGTAATTTTGTCTCCCTCTGTAACACCATCTTGTATTCTGCAGTCTTAATTATTCTAAGAAGTAAAGAGGGCAAAACTTGTTGAGATATACACTCTGTCACTTGGCTTGGAATAGTTTATATGTTTTTCTTTGAAATTTGAATTTAAAATTCTTTATTGCTCTGTCTTTAATTTGACCTTCTCAGTCTTTTTCCCTTCTGCCATATCTCAAGCCTATGAATATCTAGCGATTTTCCTAACTTGTCCTACATTAATGGCCTACCAAATCTTCCTTATTTGATGCTAGCTGTGACTTCATTACCCAATGGCCCCTTTTCTCCTCCTCCAACCAAAACAAACTTAAAACAAACCCAAAAACCTTATACTTCATAACTAGCCTAATATCCCCTTCAAACAAATCTAGATCAGACAGAGAGAGCCCTCTCTGAGTCTTGGAGGGCTATATCCAAGACTCAAAGTGGTTTTGATGTTGCCTTTGTGACTGCCTCCACAACCTTGGGAAAATTACAGAGTGCTAACAGAATGATGACCATACTGGGGAACCTTCTCCAATAGTGCACTTCGAGTTCCATATCTGATTGATGGTGGATAGTGATCAGGCACATGAAAGATGGAATATTCACCTGGCGACTCCAAACTGATTTTCAAATTTTTCGGGGAGACTCCATTAGCCAGATCCAGAAATCAAGATGAGTTCAAGAAAAGAATGCATGTATGCTCCTATGGACATATATGGTATTCCTAGTTTTCCAAACCCTATGCCCCATGTTAATTGGTTGAATTATCTCCCATTATTTAAAGATCAAAAGGGAGATGATGTTGTTATGCATTTGTTCAAATTTCATTTGAATATACACAAGCTTGGGGTTAAGTTTCTTGAAGAATGTTTAATGAAAATGTTCATAGCAACCTTAGAAGACAAAGCTAGATCTTGGTATGAAGGTTTACCATCTACAAGTTTGTGTTCTCTTAAAGATTTTCATGCAGTATTTTATGAGCATTTTAAGGATTTTTGTCTTCCCTTGCCTTGGGCTGAAAAATGTTGTACATATTTTGAAGATTTCTTCCAATATCTGGTAAATATGTATGGTGATGAAGAAAATATAGATGATGAGATTAAAGAAGATTTGTATGAATTTTCATCTCAATGGCAAGAACAAAGAATAGAAGGGGGCTGTTGCCAGGATTTTCAATTGGATTGCCACCAAACAACAATTTTTGCAGCTGAAGATGGAACTGATCAGATTGTCAAGGATCAACAAGCGGAGAATAGTGAAGAGGAAGGGGTTGTTTTGGAACCTCTTGCACATGTAGAATTTCCTCTTTTTTCAGTAGAGGGAGAGTGGATTGAAAGAGAGCAATTTGTTTCATATCCCATGGATGACAACATCAACACTATAGTTCTTTCAATGGCAGAAGATCAGATTGAAGAAAAAATGCTTCTTACTAATCAACAAGTGGAGGTTATTGAGTATATTGTTGAAAATTCATTTGTCGATTTACAACAGTCACATGAACAAAAAATAGAAGCCAACTACCATAATAATCAGGAAAATTCCCAGACATTAGTTTTTTCCTTGGTTGTCGATGAAACAAGACATCATACTATGGAAATCCAGGTTTATGCATTCAATTTTGATGAAAGTTTGCAGTAGTCATGTTTTTCTTTTACCACATAAGATACATATGACAATGGTCATTTCAGTTGTCCTTTATTTCTTGATGAGGATCCTAATTCTAAGTTGGTTTGTATTGAGATTCCTGAGAGTCCTCATTCATCCATTAAGTCAGAAAGTAATGAGAAACGTGTTTGTTTCCCAGGACTTAACGATCAACCTGTTATGCAAATGTTAAATCAACAAGGAAAATTAAATAGTCAAATGCCTTATGCTTCGTCTGATGAAAGACAAATTTTAGATCCTTTTAATCATTCTTATTCTCAAGAATGTGAGAATGCAGCCCAAGACAGTCCAATTGAAGATATATTTAATGTAGAGCTGCATCTTATTGTGCATATTATGAAAATATGCGTTAACAATGATCTTGTTCAAATAGTTGTTGATTCAGATTTGCTTGAAGAAAAACTCATGCATGAAGTTTCAGATTGGGAGGATGATAGGCCAAACATTATCATTCAATTGGAAGACAGTCCTAAAAAAGAGCAGCTAGTGATTACAAATGATGTTTACTTTTCTCCTCTTGTTGGTTCACAAGAGGTAACATTTCATGATTTTCAAGACCCTTTGGGAAGTCTTGTGCAGGCATCAGTGAAGATGAACGTCATTTTTTTACTCAACATAGGTCTTGGTTTTGTTTTCCATTATGAGTTTCTTGTATACACATCATTTTTTCTGCTTACAGAGGAGGTAAGCATAATTTCAGTGAATGTACATCTCCTTGCCTGGATTTATTGGAAATATTGTATCATTTGAATGAGCAGGTTGTGGATCAGTTAATATAGATAGCAGTTTGAATAAGCTCAGTCAGTTGAGCATTTTTTCAGCAGGGTGCAAATAAGCTCAGCTCTCTGAGCATCCCTTTCAATAATTTTTCAATTTCAAATTTCAATCTTCAGTTTGATGTGGTCTCAATTGAATTATCAACACAGGTACAAGTTGCAGAATAAGATTTTGGGATCAACCCAATGGATAAGGCATTGGTCTACATGTTTGGAGTTCAGTGGTTCTTGACACCTCTTGAAAGAGATGCCATCCCTAGGTGGAGTCTATGTTGGGGTCCTATAATCATAGGTAACTTGTTTCTTCAGCTGCTTATTTGGCATTTCTCCCATGATGAAGACAACTGGCTTACTGGGCTTACTTAATTCCTTTTCCCCCTCCATCCATTTCGCCTGATCCTCCATCACCCTGCTGCATCCTTCATCCACCGTTGCGTATTTCAGTCCCTCACCCTTCACTACATCTCGCCCGCTACTCATCCTTGCATAAACAAACTCAGGATAATACAATATTGGTTAGTTTAATAAAGTAATTGATAATAAATAAATGATTAGATTAATTAATAATGTTAGTAGTTAGTAAATAGGTTAATAAAGTTAGTAATTAAATAAAAAATAGTTAGGTTAGTATAATTATAAAGTCAAAATATTACATATAATAAAAATAAACATAATAAAACAACATTAAATATTAATTAACATAAAACCATTTAATAAAATCATATATTAATAAAATATATAAAAAAAATTAAAACAAAAAACAAATAATAAAAAACACAAAATTAAAACAAAATTAAAAAACAAAAACCAAACGAATAAACCAAGAAAAATTAAAAAACAAAAAAACAAAAAATATAAAAAATATTAAAAAAAACAAAAACTCAAAAATCAAACGAATTAACACTCACTCCCCGTACAACTCGGACCCCGCCCCCCCTCACGTCACATCAACTCCTTGGGGGTCCGAGTTGGTGGTATTGGGAGGGACAAGTGTCATCCCCTGGTGAAATCGGACCCCCCCTCCCAATACCACTTACCACCTTAGGGGGGTCCGACCAAATTGCTTGCCTCTCCAAAACTGCCCTCCCAAAAACTCAAAACCGCTTGTTTTCGCCAGTTTGACTAGTCGTCTTTTGAAGTGGATTTTGGGAAAATGGAAGCAAATTTTAAAAAATTGAGAGAGATTTTTGTTTAGAATGGGTTAAAAAACAACACAATCTTCCATATTTTTCACAGGTGTCACCAGTTGGGAGAATCGAAGCCATCTTTTAGCCTCCATTTTTCATTTTTTCGTTTTCCTTGTTTTAGTCCCAATTTTGCGGGAGTTGTTTCGACAAGTTGGAGACGAAATTGGAGAAACCAAAGGATTTTTTTTCTCTAGAAAGAATCATATACAATAACCTCCTACAGGTTTTACATAGGTGTCACTATTGAGGAGAAACAGATGTCTTAGTTGACCCCTTTTTTCAACAGATTCGACCCAGTTTTCAGTTCAGATCTTTTGGGATTTACTTGCTATTTTCAGCCAGGAGGATCGAATTCGATCTCCTGAGCCTAAATATTATGTTTATTTATTTATATCTATGTTTGTAATAGAGTATAGGTTGGACCCTGATGGATGTAAAAGCCTGTTAGGCCCTCCTGGACTTGACTGTACATTTGGATGTAAATCAGACACAGGGATGCTATTGAATAAATTACAGCAACACAAGCCATATGATAGGATTCTTGTGTCAAACCCACTGGTGAAGTTTTTCCTCTGTAATTTTGTCTCCCTCTGTAACACCATCTTGTATTCTACAGTCTTAATTATTATAAGAAGTAAATAGGGCAGAACTTGTTGAGATATACACTCTATCACTTGGCTTGGAATAGTTTATACATTTTCCTCTGAAAGTTGAATTCATAATTATTTATTGCTCTGTCTTTAATTTGACCTTCTCAGTATTTTCCCTTCTGCCATATCTCAAGCCTATGAAGATCCAATGATTTTCCTAACTTGCCCTACATTAATGGCCTGTCAAATCTGTCTTATTTGATGCTAGCTGTGACTCCATTACCAAATGGCCCCTTTTCTCCTCCTCCAACCAAAACAAACTTAAAACAAACCCAAAAACCTTATACTTCATAACTAGCCTAATATCCCCTTCAAACAAAGCTAGATCAGACAGAGAGAGCCCTCTTTGAGTATTGGAGGGCTAGATTCAAGACTCAAAGTGGTTTTGATGTTGCCTCTGTGACTGCCTCCACAGCCTTGGGAAAATTACAGAGTGCTAACACGACCGACCACAACATGAGATTTAGTAATTTATAGAATATTATAACATTGTAAAAAGATTTATAGTAATTTATATAATGCTATAACATTTTTTACTTAAAGAATAGTATAAACAATTATTTAAATTTTATTCAATATTATTTTTAATGTTTTTAAATATAAATTTGGAATTTTGGAATTTTGATTTTGTTTATGATAATAAAGGTTTGTACCTAGAAATTGATCCTTCTTGACTCTAGAGTTAAAATGGATATATATTTGTATATACTATTTTATATTAATATTAATAAATAAACTATAAATTAAAATTAATGATATCTATCATATAATATTAATATTAAATATCGTATTCATTATTAATATGTGATAATGTTTTGTTAAATTTTATTCAATTAATTATTCACATTTATTTTTATTTTTCATGTCCAGCGTGTTCTGTGATATACATTTTGTACCCAACACTTCCGTCATATACAATTTGCACCAAACAATTCTAGAGTCGCGGGTTGGCGGAGTCGCCGGTTCACATTTATAGTCATGCTTATGTATCACGAGTCCGATCGACCACAACATGAGATTTAGTAATTTATAGAATATTATAACATTGTACCAAGATTTATAGTAATTTATATAATGCTATAACACTTTTTACTTAAATAAAAGTATAAACAATTATTTAGATTTTATTCAATATTATTTTTAATGTTTTTAATTGTAAATTTGAAATTTTGGAATTTTGATTTTGTCTATGATAATAAATGTTTGTACCTAGAAATTGATCCTTCTTGACTCTAGAGTTAAAATGGATATGATGATGATGATGATTAACGTCCACTAAGACCAAATTGGTCTATCAGACCTTAAGAGGGTAAGTGATTACTTGTGATTCTTTAGAATTTTGTTTCTGTGCTCGAAAAACATTAAGAAAAGCTTTCTAAGATCACCATACTTTTGTTGAGTTAAGAGGTTAGGAAGGTTGGTAGTGTGATAAATATTTTGAAAAGTGATCTAATATGGGTATAGGATGGACAATCTAAGAGAAAGTGCTTGTTATCTTCAACCTTCTTAGTGTCACAAAGGTGACACACTCTTTCATCCCATGGTGTTTTAGGAATTGATAAACGCCTAGTTTCACTATGGAGCTCGTGAGAATTTGTTCTTATCTTAACAATGCTTATTTTTTTCTTTACACTTGGCAAAACAGATAGATAATTTTGATCTTCTAGATTAGGGTTGATTACATCTTTATAATACCTTAATTTGCTTTTTTCCTCTAACTCTTTATCACACCACATTTATTCCTTAAATTTTGATTTGACGTTTTTTTTTAATAGTATCTTTATTCTGCAAAATGGTTTCTTCCATGATTCCCCAATAGTTTAGCCAAGACTGAGCATCTTTATGCCATCCTCGCTTGAGTTGATGGTGGTTATGACTTGATTTTGAAGCAATTTTAGGTAGCCTCTCGTCTTCCATGTTGTTTAACTTGTTCTTATACATTAGATATCTAGTCATAGCCATGCTCTTAATGGAGGAGAGGCTTGTTTCTAAGAGGAGGATGGGATAGGGCGTATTTCATTTAATTTTGAGATTATAGGTTATAAAATTCTTTTGTATTTGCTCTATCTTTCTCCAGGATTCACGAGAGATACTACAGCCCCATACTTCACATCCATAAAGAATAAAAAGTGTAACAAGAGTCTCAAAGAGGAGTTTCTTCTTATCCCAACTCCAAAGTTCAACAAATTTACAATTGTTTTCAAGACCATAATAAGCTTTCCATCCCCCAATAATATTTTTCTCAATGCTATAATTCCAATTGAGCTTGTGGTGAATATCAATTCCAAGATATTTTTATGAAGTCACTTCCTCCAAGTTGTTGTTGTCATATACAAATGTATCATAAGGGATCTTATTGGATTTAATAATCAGTCTTATCAGTATTAACAATCATACCCATATTGGAGAAAAAATCCTTGAGGATTCTTAGTTGGTTTTCAAGATCATGGGGACTCCTTGACAAAAGAATGATATCATCAACATAAAGAAGAAGATTGATGACTATACCAGTGAGAGTAGGGCTGACACAACTTGCTTTTTCCAAGCATTCTTCTAACTTATCAATGTATATGCCAAAAAGGGTAGGGGACAAGGGACAACCTTGTTTGACTCCGATATTGTAGTTAATCTCTTTTGACCAGCTCTCGGTGTTTTTAAACTTAGAAATAATGTTCTCATACATCCTTATTGCAACAACCCTCAACTCGAGAGGCACTTTTGTCTCTTCCAACCTATTCCAAAGGTTTTTCCTAGGAACCATGTCAAAAGATTTTCTAAAGTCAACAAAACAACAAAAAATATTGGTTTTAGTATTGCGGAACTCCTCTACAATGATACTAAAGGTAACAAGATGGTCCACAGTTGAATGATATCTCCTAAACCTGGCCTGGCCTTTAGCTCTTTTACCGTAACTTTATAGCCAAATGTAATCTTCGTTTCCAAAATAATTCCACAAAGCTTGGCTAAAACCAGGATAATCATAATGGTCCTATAATTAGAGGGAATATTTCTATCCCCATTTTTAAAAATATGAACAATGAGGCTTTGCATCCAGGGTTTAGGGAAGCCCTACTTGACTGCTAAATTGAAGATCTTGTCTATGTGAGGGATAAGGATTGGCCCTCTGATTTTAAAAATTTCAGCTTGGTAGCCTTCAATGTCCTTAGCTTTCCCATTTGCGAGTTGCTTAACCATGAACTCTATGTCATCTAAAGAAAAAACTTCTTCCTTTGTAGGGACAATAGGAATGGTGTCCATGGCATTAGGGAACTCATAAAGACTTTTAAGGTAGGAATTCCAGTCCGTTAATGGAATCCTATTATTTTCTTTAGTATTGCGTTTTAGAATTTGGCTCTAGAACTTCTTAGGATCCAACTTGTATAGTTGTGAAAGTTGCTCTTGCATTTTATTGATATAGTATCTTTTTTTCCTTTTAATTAGGGCTTTGTATGTATTGATCTTATCAAGTTTTAAGGGCTCATTAGAAGCATCCCTAATGGATTTCCTAGCAATTTTACATTCTTTATCATACCAAGGGTTGGTTGTTCTATTATTCCTTTTATAGGATATCTCGAAAGAGAACTTGTTAATAGAAGTGGAAAGGGTAGTTGTAAAATTATGATAGAGTTCTTCAATGTTGTCCTTATACGTTAGGAGGTTTAATTTACTATTTAAATCCTTTAAGAAAATGTCAACTTTACTTTTGTCAAAGTGAAAATTCCTTTGATTATCAGTATTGTCTTCAATGGTGCTCCTATGCATGGAAAATTTTAGAGTTAGGGTTAAAGGTTTATGATCAAAGTCAGGCTCATGGTCATTTAAAAGGTCAAAAGTTGCTATTTGGTTGGAAACAGGGATATCATATATCACATAATATACAATACTACTACCTAGCCCATGAATACATATCATTTGGTTGGAGTTTGGCCACTTCAATACTCCATTGCAAATTATTAGGTCTTGAGAGATGTAGAGCTTAACCAACTCAGTACCAAAGAAATTCTCAATTAGGTCTTCAGAGCTTCTTTTGTAGCTATTAGATAAAACAAGGTCCTCATCTAGCCATAAAGCATTATGGTTGGAGTCATCGCTTAAAAGAGTAGCTTGTTTAGTTGCAGTCCTAGCATTAAAGTCTCCTAGTAGGAGGATATTACCTTCATTTTTCAAATTATAAATATCTTGTTCTAAATTATTATAGGGACAATTTTTATCTACATTATTTTTCTTATAAAAAGTAGAATTAATAGGTGCAAAATAACAAATTTCTATATACATTTTCTTAGAATTGATGTCTGAAATTTCTATCCAAATGTATTGATTAAGAGGGTCAATCTTATGAAGTTGAATGCGAGGAGAAATTATTTTTCTAATATAACAAGCTATGCCTCCTATCCCTCTATGGTGGGATTTTTTGTTCCATGCCGACCACAAGACAAATACATCCATGTTAGGGACCTTAGAATCCTCATGATCCCAAGTTTCAACTAGATAGATAATATCAATATCACTCGGGATCCAACTTATCATAGGACCTTTGCGCCATGGAAATCCACGACAATTCCAAAAAAGGATCCCGAGTGTCCCAAATTCCTATTTATTATTATCCTTCTGGTCTCTATCCCGAACAATATATTTTTGATTTCTAATTATTGCCCATTTTCCTTCTTTCCTGACTTCTTTTACCTTTTGAACTTCCTTCCTTAATTCATCTTGGGCTTCGGGAATGAGGTCTTCATTTATAAATATTCCTGACCCTTTTAAGCTCAGAGATTTACTAAGTATGCTATATTTATGGTCATTACAACTTACTTTGACACGGATCAACCTATCTTTGCAATCAATTATTTTTCATAGCCTCTTTGCTTCTATGAGGTAATTTGTATCAATTTGTGATTTATTTTTTAATTCTTCTTTTACTATTGCTAGCGCATCCTCCTCTTGTTTTTCTTTTATACCAAAAAAATATGAGGTTCAAGGATCTTTTGTTACGCTCATGGTCCAATTTGATTAGATTATTCATTTCCTCTTTGATGGGTTTGATATCCAATTTGTTTTCCATATTACTGAGGGTCAAATTGTTGGTTAATTTTTCTTCTAGCTCTTTAATCCTATCTCTCAAGTTGTGATTTTCTTCAACCCCTCCTTCTTGGGTTGATTGTTTATGTTTTTCCATTTCTTGAATTCTATCCTTCATTGTCTGCAATTCACTCTTGAACCCTAATAATCTATCCTCTATTTGAGTTTGAATGATATCTTTAATTTTTTTATCAATCATTGCCTCTAGCTCTATTTGGAGTTTTACATCTCTTTCTTCACTCATTTTTTCTAATGTTTCTAACTCTATTTGGATTTTGGCATCTCTCTCTTCTCTTATTTTTTCTACTATTCCATATAATCGTAAAGGATCTCTAAAGTGATTTTGGGGGGCCTCCCCTTGTTAGGATTAGTTTTTGGAATAGGTGGTGGAGTGCTCATATTGAAAAGAAGAGAAAAAAGATGTAACAATTATTATTATGGATTGACTTTATCTCTCAAATCAACTTTTACTTATGAAACTTAAAATAAAAAAAATAAAAAAAATAAATATTTAAATCTCTTTACTTAAAATTAAAATTGGATCAAAGTAAAAAATGACTCACCTCATTTCAGATGTCCAAATGCTCAACCTGTTGAAGAAGCCAAAAATAATTTCTCAAAACATAAATTATAAAGTAAAATTAATGATATCTATCCTATAATATTAATATTAAATATCTTATTCATTATTAATATGTGATAATGTTTTGTTAAAATTTATTCAATTAATTATTCATATTTATTTTTATTTTTCATTTTTCATGTCCCGCCTATTCCGTGATAGACATCTTTCACCCAACACTTCCGTCATATACATTTTGCACCCAACAATTCACATGTATAGTCATGCTTATGTATCACGAGTCTGACAGACCACAACATGAGACTATGTAATTTATAGAATACTATAACATTGTACCAAGATTTATAGTAATTTATATAATGTTATAACACTTTTACTTAAAGAACAATATAAACAATTATTTAAACTTTATTCAATATTATTTTTAATGTTTTTAAATGTAAATTTGGAATTTTGGAATTTTTATTTTGTTTATGATAATAAAGGTTTGTACCTAGAAATTGTTAAAATGGATATATACTTGTATATACTATTTTATATTAATATTAAAAAATAAACTATAAAGTAAAATTAATGATATCTATACTATAATATTAATATTAAATATCTTATTCATTATTAATATGTGATAATGTTTTGTTAATTTTTATTCAATTAATTATTCATATTTATTTTTATTTTTCATTTTTCATGTTCAATGTGTTCTGTGATATACATTTTGCACCCAACAATTCTAGACTTGCTGGTCGACAACAACATGAGATTTAGTAATTTATAGAATATTATGATGATGATGATGATGATGATGATGATGATGATTAATGTCCACTAAGACCTAATTGGTCTATCGGACCTTAAGAGGGTAAGTGATTACTTGTCATTCTTTAGAATTTTGTTTCTGTGCTCGAAAAACATTAAGAGAAGTTTTCCAAGATCACCATACTTTTGTTGAGTTAATAGGTTAGGAAGGTTGGTAGTGTGATCAATATTTTGAAAATGAGATCTAATATAGGTATAGGTTGGACAATCTAAGAGAAAATGATTTTAATCTTCAACCTTCTTAGTGTCACAAAGGTGACACACTCTTTCATCCCATGGCGTTTTAGGAATTGACCAACGCCCAGTTTCACTATGGAGCTCGTGAGAATTTGTTCTTATCTTAGCAATGCTTATTTTTTTCTTTACA
>ML794512.1:39072-78495 GCA_009831015.1 Picea engelmannii
GATCTCGAAAAACCTTCATTTAGGCCCTCAAAATGGCCCCGGAAGTTAAAACCTGCTAAAAATAGTAAATTGCCAAAATGGCCAGAAAACTGTTTTGAGCCATTTGGAAAAGGTGGGTGGCCTCTGATATCCACCTGGATCATCTGGGTTCATGATATACTCTTCTGTAGTTTCCTTCATACTGATTGAAGCTTCTTTGATTCCTAAATGTAGGAGGTCTTCTTGGATATTCATCTTTTTTGTAATCATTCGTTCTTTTTGGTATCCTGTTCCACTTCTCATCAACTGTCTGTGTAGCTCTTTCTTCAACCTTCTTTTTGGTATTTTCATATTCTTTGTATGAAGTTTCACCCATGCATCCAAGGTGTGTTAAGTTGTTTGACACTTGAGAGTTTCTTAAGCTCTTCCTTAATGAGACAACTTCTTGTTCAAGTTTCTCACAATCTTCTTCTTTCTTCATCATTTGGACATTCCTTACTTCTCCTATTCTTCTTCGAGTAGAGTTTTCAAGGAAATGTTTTATTCTCTTAGTTTCTCAAAGTCTTCTAATTGTTTCTTCAAGCTTACAACTATATTTTCACAACCACCCAATTCACTTCTTAGTTTTCTATGCGTGTCTTTGAGCTTGCTATTTTCAATCTCAACATGTTTCAATTTTTTAAGATTTTCATCTTCTTGTTGAATAATTTTTTCTTCATGATTTTCTTCTTCTTCATTGGAATTTTCTTCTTCAGTTTCATCTCTTTCAATCCTTGGATGAGGAAATTCAAATTCAACATGTCCTACTCCTTCACAATTAAAGCAAAAGAACTTACCTCTATTTGCTTCTTTGAAATCTGAGATGTTGTAATTTGCTTCAACTTCTTCTTATTCTTCTACTTCTTCCCTTGCATAAAGGTCTTGTAGCTTGTCCCAAAGATATTTTGATGATGCACATGATCCCACCTTAGATTTCACTGAATTTGTCAATCCATCTAGGATGGTATCTATTGCCAATTTGTTGTTCCTTTTTGCTTCCTTCTGAGCTGTAGTCTTTGGTTTCTTCAAAGCATTGTATCCTGAAGCAACTGAGAACCAACCATCTTCCCCAAGAGCTTTCAAGTATGTTTCCATTTTATTACTCCAGTATTCAAAATTGCTTCCATCAAATGGTGGAATCCCATTTGGAATTTTGTCTTCCATTTCTTCTTAGGATCTTCCTTCCATTGGTTAAATTGTACTGAAGGTAACTCGCTCTGATACCAATTGTTGATACTGAGAGGGGGGTGAATAAGTATCAAGTACAATTTTAAAAAAATTTCAACTTATAATTAAACCATTCAATTATATCCAATGAGAAATGAACAATAGTATAAGAGTTACACCAATACACCACAATACACCATGCACAATATACGAGAAATAATCAATAGTTATTGTTCAAGGGAAGTAATGAATTCCAAAGGTAGCTACAGCTTCCAAATGTAAAGGGAGGGACAAAAATTCAAGAGGAATATACAATCCTCAAATATCAAGAGAGATTTGAACTCTCTATCCTTTCCCCTTCCTTCCACCCAAGAATATATGAGAGATAATAAAACTTTACATTAAATCATCACCATCAACCAACCATCACATAGAACCTGATAATGCTTCCTGAGACTTATTCAATTTATGAAATTATTCAATTCCTAGAATGCTCTGATCCTTTAGATAATATTACTCAATGTATTCTCTGAAACTTCTCCAAGTTTCACTCCTTGAATCCTCCCCAAAAAGAAGTTATAGAGAGAATGGTAGACCTTGTTCAATTCTTGTTTATTCAGGAGAGAGAACTTGTACATAATGCCCCGCGCTCAATATTTAACATCCGATTATGAAACTCACACACAAGAAACTAAAGTCCCACTTCATTTGGATTCTCTATGAAGAAGTTATGACTTTTTTACCTGGAACACCTGTTTATTGACTAGCTTCAGGACTAGTCAAAAACCCTATCTTCCAAAGAGTGTATCTCCAAAATTATAGTGAACAAAGAGATAAATTTTTTACCACAGGTACCTTGATATGCCTTCTCAATACCATATCAATTTCACCATCTAAATCGTTCTAGAAAACAAGTTATAGCAAAAATGGTAAGATGACCTGTAAATAACATACCTTAGAACACATCACCAAAAGACTTCATTCTCCCTTGAAATCTGACCTTCTTTACTTCTGATTTCCTATGAAATTAGACTTGCATATCAAATGAATGTATAATGATATGTATTTATACCATTTATTTCACTTCCTTTTAACATTAGGGCCAACCTGACACTTTCTTATTTTGTAATTCTTTTCTTTAATTATCTTCAGGGCCTACATGTACTTCCTTCTTCAATTCACTTTTTCATCTTCAAAAATTCATTTCTCCTCAACCATGAGGATCCACATGATGTGCCACCTACCACTGGAAACAACATGATGTATACTATCCATCCATGGGTTTTTTTTCTGCATGTACATTGTCCTTCATGTCCAAATACCTTCATCAATCTTGCGGTCCAAAACCAATGACTAGGGTTGACATCAATGAAAACAACCAATATTCCAACACTTGTTGAATGCAAAATGCCAATGAGATAATATAAATGATGCATTGTTCATTTTAGGATTGAAAAATAATTTATTGTTTATGAGTTAAATACCAAAATGAATTATGAATTATTGTTTCATTTTAGGATTGAATTTTTTTTTATTGTTTCGTAGGTTGGACATGGATCTCAAGGTGATGTCACTATATTTCCCACTCTTATTATTAACAAAAAACAATATAGAGGTTGGTTTCCTTACTTCCTATACATTCTATCTTTCACAAATTCAAGAATAAAATATAGCAAACTAACATGTTCTAACTGCAGGAAAAATGGACAAAGGAGTTGTCGTGAAGGCAATTTGTGAAGGCTTTCAGGAAAGTACTGAGCCAACTATGTGCTTGAGTGAAGGTCAATTTGTTTATGGATGGTTTAATTTCAGTTGCATATCCATAGACCTTGAATTTTCAGGAATAAGGCATCTTAAAGTGCATTATTAAATACATGGAAGTAATTATTTTTGTTTTCCCATCTAGATATGGAAACACACGAGTGTTATAAAAATAATGGTGGTTGTTGGAAAGATAAGAAGGAAAATATAACTGCCTGCAAGGTATACTGGATGCTTGAACCAAATGATATATTTGTGCCATGTTTCTGCTGCAAGGTTGCTTGATCCATTAAATTATAGGTTTGTGAATATGAACTGTTTGTCACTTCTTGTAGGATACTTTTCAAAATCCATCCGACTCTCAAGAGATCAAGGAGACTAAATTCTATACTGCTAGGCGTGAGATGAAAGAAACTTGAGAAGATAAAATGTGTAGAATAATGAGGTCCAAACATCAATGCAACTAAACCCATCCAACTTGAATATAAATATGGTTAAGGGAACCCATCAATAAAGGAAAGATAGTTCTGGATTTTTTCGGCATTCCCTTTCCCCCGCTTTGGGGGCATGCTAGTCTAAATTTAAATGAAATAATGATTCTTCTTATGTGACTTTAAACTTAGTAGTTTATTCTCACTTATTATATATCATTTTTAGTAGTACCATCATGATAACTACATTATCCCTGTCCCTCGTTTCAACCAACCTCCCCTCTGATTTGACCTGACTCTACCATCCCTTCTTCCCCACGTCATACCTGGGCATACCACAGAGCCCCACTCTACGATACACATCCTCTCACCTTGTCTCTTCCAGGCCCCTCCTGGGTAACTGGCAGATGAATTTTGATACATTAGCTCCTCGAGACTCCTACAAATAGAGGCCGAAGTCAGCGCGTTGATGACAAGGTACTCTGGAATAGTGTGGGCCTATTTACGACTGTAGATGAACTCACCTCTATTATTAAACAACCCCCCTCACAGACTGAAATACAAAACCTCCCCCCTTATCAATTTTCTCAGGACATACACTCCCTCCCCACCTGTATTTACCTCTTAACACTCCCAACAACTTGATAAGCTACACCCGACTGCCCACACCATAGAGAAGATGACTAGTACCCCTTCCCTTCAAAATTCATCTCAGCAACACGCGCCTGCGCTCCACAGGATCTCCTCTCCTCTGAAAAACTCTATCATGACACCATCTTCTCGACACCTATCCACTTCTCTTCATGGAGAAATCTCTGGGTCTCAAAGGGAGGCTCGAACTTACTCTTCCAGGGATAGGAAATCGACCCTCAGACTGTGGTGCTCCAGGAAAAAAATAAATAAAATGGTTCTTGGGGCCGATATTGGCCTGAAATACTCTGTCACCATGGCACTTTGCACTCTAATCGACTATCCTACAGACACCTTTGCAGAACTGACCTTGTGGACTGGGTGCGCACCATCTGGAGTCCACTGTTGGGCTACGAACCAAAGATCTCCTACCTCCCGAGAGGTTGGTTCAGCTTCCCGTTCAACATTGATGAAGACGATTCACTCATACTAGAGATACTATGAGTGATAGATAGAGCCAACGTCATGCTGAAGCATTGGCGATTCATCTTTGAGCCCTCACAAGACTATTTCTACCTTTGACATCTCTGGGTACTGCTACCTAGCTTGCCTCTACATCTCTGGAATGCAAAATCCCTTGAGGCCATTGGAAACACCCTAGGATGCTTCATCAGTGTGGACGAAGAGGCCATCGTTTCCCCCGCAAAAATGGTATCCAAGGTACTCGTGGAACTAGACATACATGAGGGACTACTGGAAACCATTGACATCGAATGGAAAGGAGATCACACCCACCAAAAACTAGATTACCTTGGCATTCCATTTTGGTGTACCCTCTGTAGAAAAACTGGTCATCTAAGGAAACATTGCATTGAATTCGTGGAAGAAGAGCTAACCGAAGAATCCATGTTGGAACTTTCCTCCTTCATAGACTCCCCAGGGGTGAACACACATGCTACATATCCAGACTTATTAGAGGCAGAGGACTCGATGACATTGGACTCCATTACATGTAAGCTAAAACAATTCTTCCCTACTCTTTACTATACAATGACTGCCTGGGAAAAAGAATAGTTGAATACTTCTATTAATCTAGCTTTGGACTATACAAATCCTCCCCGGAAGACACTTTGTAATGTCCCTGACCATCACTCCCACTGCCGGGAAACGCTACTACGTGGAACATATAACATATATACTTATAAAGAATATGCGTTAAATCAAATTAAGACATTTAACATGGATTTATTGCTGTCATACAAACTTAAACAGATTTAACAACAATTCAAACTTGCAACGTAATACATGATAACATTTCAAGACACATACATGCATCACATACAAATTAAGTACAACATTAATACTTATCTTTTAAACTGTCATAACACCACCAAAAACATGCAGACCTTCCATGAACCTCTCAGACTTAGACCGTGCTGCTCATCACTCTCAGTAGTAGGTCACCCCCGAGCTGGGACTAAGCTCCACTGGGAAAGGGAATCCTAGGCTAGGTAAGTTCAACATGAAGACATAGTTTAGGAGGATGGATTCTCTCCCAGGAGCCACTTATTCCCACTACTCACAGACTCTCATTCCCCACATGCATGTCCCACCCCATGAGTATACACCTGCACTGTCACCCAGACAATCCTTTGGATTCTAAACCTCCCTTGCCTTCGGCTTCAACAACAGTACGAATCGGAATTCTTAGAGCTCTGTGGAAGCTACAGGACCCCTTCCAGGAGTTATCACTTCCTCCGTGCACTCTCTCACCTGGAGAGAGTCACCCACAGGCCTGACAACCTGCTTCTTCAACCACAACCACCTCTCTCACCTGGAGAGAGTGTTGCACACAGGCCTGACAACCTGCTTTTTCAGCTCCATTCCAACACAAGGAGGACAACAGTAAGGCTAAAAAAGTAACGAATGACGGTAGCCAATCACACTCAGCTAAGGGATTGTGTAGACACAACAACCCACAGTTATAACACACACAACATAGAAAATTATGGTATGCTCAGGTTTCATAGAAGACATCAACCCAAACAATTAAGCGCGAACTCAGATTTGCAGTGTGGATAAACTGGGTTCACAGGACACACAGGAAACATGACTCATTCCATGGGTTTCTACGGCTTAGTCCACGATCGAGACTAGGAGAAATTCACGGAAATACACCAGTCGATCACATAGGTCTCACGGTTTCGGGTTTCAGAGCTGTGTGAGGTATGCAACAATCAGACATAGAGGTAACACGGTTCAAACAACAGATTGGGAAACTGGCAAAATGAACCCTCAAAACGACTCAATTCTTAGGTTAAATTGCATGTGCCTGGGCCGACAAATGTCGCCCATGAAGCTGCATGCACTCCATCGAGTATGTGTTCCCTTTTGCACATGTTGGAGCTGCATGCGTTGCCTCTCCCAGGACTTAGGATAAAAACATGTTGTCCCCCAGCTTTGGAATAATAATAAAATATTATTCTCAAGGACTTAATCCCTTAACCTTAGCCCCTCTTTCCAACCTTTCAGTCCCCTCTCCCTTACCCATTTTGTGGAATCTTAGTCCCCCATCACTCTTTCTTCGTGGTCGATCAGCACAAAACGATGCTTATATATTATATTAATGATCTGCATAATTACATATACAAAATCAGACTCCTGGCCTTAATACTTAGGCTCTCCGGTCTAATAAACACATAAGCCCACCAACTTATCAATACTCAGCTCACCAGCCTACAAAACATGATTACAATTCATACTATAATTGGGGCACTACTGGGGGATATTACAATCCCCTCCCCTTATTTTTGCACTATCCTAAGTGCAACTCTTTACATAGCATCAACAAAATTTTCAAAATCTTCAAAAAGATGTAGGTATTCTGCCCGTATAGCATCCTCATGCTCCCATTTCATGTCCTTAGGACCGTACCAGGTCCACTAGACCTTTACAAGCCTTATGGCTCGATTCCATAACTATTTTCTTTTCCGGTCCAATATGCGCACAGGATGCACTTGCATGACACCTTCTTGTTCCACCTGAATCACATTCCAATCGATTACATGATTAGCATCAGGTATATATTTCTTAAGCAATGAAATATGAAACACATTATGTATAGTCATGGATGCAGGTAATGCAAGCATATATGCAACTAGCCCAATCCTTTCTAGGATTTCAAGTGGTCCACAAAATCTGGTTACCAACTTTAAGGAGTTTCCCAGCTTCAGGGAACTTCTATTGGATTTTACTTTCAAGAAAACATGGTCACCCACTTTGAACTCTCTATGGGTTCTGTTTTTATCAGCATACCTTTTCTTCCTGTCTTGGGCAACCTTTAAATTCTTCTTAATTTTTAGCATTTTCTCCTCCATTTCCTTGAGAAACTCTGGCCCAACCACTGCTCTATCAGCTGGATTATCCCAACTTATTGGAGTATTTCACTTTCTGCCATAAAGTACTTCAAATGGGCTCATCTTCAACGATGCTTGATACCCATTGTTATAGGCGAATTCTACCAAGTGTAGGTAGTATTCCCATTTCGATGGTTTGTCCATCACATACATTCTTAGTATGTCTTCTATCACTCGATTCACCCACTCTGTCTACCCATTAGGCTCAGGATGATAGGCTATGCTAAAGTTTAGATTCATTCTGAACCCCTTGAATAACCCCTTCCAGAAATTGGAGGTAAATTTCGGGTCCCTGTCAGACACAATTGTCTTGGGAATATCGTGCAATTGTGCTATTTCCCTCATAAAAATATCAACAACATTATATTCCTTGTGAATAGTCTTTAGTGGAATAAAATGGCCATATTTCGTAAGCTTGTCCACTACCACTATGATTGAATCATGCTGCTTTCCTTTTCTGGGCAATCCTGTGATGAAATACATTGTCACCACTTCCCATTTCCACTCAGGAATGGGTAAAGGCTGTAGCAACCCTGTTGGGTGTCTATGCTCAGCTTTAACCTTCTGACACTCCATACATCTAGTGATGTATTCAACAATCTCTCTCTTCATACCTGGACAAAAGTAATGGCTCTTGACTGCTGCCATAGTTTTCTAATATCTAGGGTGCCCAGCATAAGGCACATTATGCATTTCATTCAAAATAATAAGTTTCAAGTCCTGGACATTAGGTACATAATTATGTTCTTGTACATAAGTGTTCCGTCAATTTCCAATTTATAATTCTCCACTTTCTATGGCATCTTACCTTGCTGTAGCTTTGCTACCAAATCCCTGTACTGCAAATCTGTATTTGCAGCCTCCAAAATTCTGCTTTTAATATCAGTTTGGTACATGCTAATGGTTGTAGCATGTAATTCATGCACTCTCCTACTGAGTGCATCAACCACTTTGTTTTACTTTCCTTTGATATGCTTGATATCAAAGTCATACTCACAGAGAAACTCCAACCACTTACTCTGCCTAGCATTCAAGGTTAGCTGATCAAAAAAATACTTCAGACCATTTTGGTCTGTTCTCAGTTCGAACCTCCTTCCCATGAGGTAGTGCCTCCATTTCTTTAGAGCGTGTACTATGGATGCCAACTCCAAATCATGAGTTTCATAGTTCCTTTCGTGCTCTTTCAACTTTCTGGATTCATAATAGATTACGAATCCATTCTGAATGAGGACTCCTCCCAGTCCTTCTTTGCATGCATTTGTACACACTACAAAGTCTTCATTTGGATCTACAATCCTCAGGATTGGAGCACTGGTTAACAGTTGCTTCAATTGCTAGAAGCTTTTCTCACAATCCTCTGTCCATTGAAACTTCTTCTCCTTCCTTTGCAAGGAAGTGATAGGGTGAGCTATCCTCGAGAACCCTGCGATAAAAATTCTATAATAACCAGCTAGATGCATAAAGTATCTGACTTCTGTCATGTTCTTTGGTGTTGATCATTCTCTGATGGCCTCAATCTTCTCAGGATCTACACCTATCCCATCCTTTGAAATAATATGCCCCAAGTAATGGATCTGCTCCTGATAAAATGAGCACTTACTCAACTTGGCATACTGTTAGTGCTCTCTTAGCACCTGCAACACCATTCTCAGATGTTTTTCATGCTCTTCCTCCGACTTGGAATACACTAGGATGTCATCCAAAAATACTATGACAAACTTGTCTAGATAGTCCCTAAATACACCATTCATTAAGCACATAAAAACATCAGGTTCATTTGACAACCCAAATGGCACCACTGTGAATTCATAGTGACCATACCTTGTTCTAAAGGAGGTCTTGCTGATGTATTCATCCTTTATCCTTACCTGGTAATATCCCGACCTGAGGTCTATCTTCGAAAATATCTTCGCATCCTTCAACTGATCGAAGAGGTCATCAATCCTCGACATATGATATTTGTTCTTTATAGTTACTTTTTTCAATTGTCTGAAATCGATACACAATCTCAACGTCCTATATTTATTCTTCACAAAAAGGACTGGGGCACCCCAAGGTGACACACTTGGGCATATATACCTGTTATTGGACTAATCGGTAGGTGCGAACACTAACAGATCTCCCTAGATCCACCTGGATCTAGAACAAAACAAGACAGGACATGACTCTTTCCCTAAGTTTTGACCATTAAATTAGCTAGTAGGGAGGAACAAGTAACATACCTTTGTATCACTTCCTAGGGTCTCTGTTGCTCCCACTTTTCTCCGATGCTCTCGTGAGGTCAAGACTAAGACAACACAAACCAACCAAAGTGAAAGTAGCAAAATATATTCAACTGTCAACTTATGTGTATGATCAAGGAATTACATAATAAAGTAAGAATAGCTTTATGGGAAAAGGACATGTCGCTGTATCATATTAATCGAAAGTAGAAGATACAACCTGATCGCCTTGATGTCGCAAGCTTCCTTTCGGTGGCTCTTGGCTCCAACACACACACTTGCTCGATCCTCATATGAAGAAGATCAAATCCTCTTGATAGACTTGCTAGAGTCTCCAAGCTCCTGTTCAAGCTAGGTCCTTCACACAATTATTTCACCAATTCTCCAATGAATCTTGCTTAACCTTTTCCATGAGAATTCCATCAATATATAGGAGATAATGAGATGGTTACTTGGATAAGAATGATCCCACAATATCAGGGAAACCAATAAAAGGATAACCATTTGAATGCCAACCCATTCTTCTAGAAGATTCCCTTCTAGAACCATCGAGACTTCATCTTTTTCCAATCCTTAGAACAAGTTCGCACTCTAGCTATGTAGCACAGTGCGAGAAGTCCGCACCCTAGCTTAAGGCATCCTGTGAGAATGGGTCATTCTCGCACCCTAGGATATTAGCAACCTGCGAACTCTCTTCAAAAGTAAGTTTTCTGGGAAGAGATGAATGCCACTTTTCTCAGGAGAAAGTTCTTATGAGGAGCCTGAGTACACCATCATCAATACACCATCAAGATTGACTAAAATCATGGGTAACAATACCCCTTCTTCAGAAACTCTTCAAGCTGCAAATGCAGCTCTTTCAACTCTGGAGTACTCATTCTATAAGGAGATTTTGACACTGGAGCTGCTCCAGGCATCAAGTTTACATAGAAGTCAATATCTCTTTTCGGAGGTAGTATGGGTACCTCCTAGAATACATATTCAAACTCCTTTAGTACCGCATGATATCCAATATTTGAGACTTCATCCTTAGATGCTTCTTCCACATGGGTTGTAAATAATTGACAACCTTTTCTGTAGCACTTCTTCAGCTGCATTGTTGAGATTTCTCTGATAGCAATAGCTCCGGGAATTCCTTTGACTATTTTCTGATTTCCTTCCTCATCCAAGCAAGTGAATGCCTTGTTACAATAGTCCAGGATGGCATGGTGTTGGTCCAACCAATCCATCCCAATTACATAGTCATAAGAACCTAAAGGTAGAACATTCAATTCAACCTTTGTACTCAGTCCATTCATGTCCACAGGATAGGACTTAACCGACTCAGTGAGTTTTCTCTTGGTTCCTGTAGCTATCTTCACTAACCAAGACTTTTCGTGTTTTCTTCTCGACAATTGCAAACTTTTCACCACTCTAGGATCTATATAACTATGGCTAGCCCCTAAATCAATTAAAATAGTAACTGGTTGGTTGTTAATCATACCTTCCACTTCAATCATGCGCGACTGATATTCAAATTGCTTGTTGTCCAAGACTGTATAGATCCTTGGCATTCTATTGCCCATGTTCTCCACTGTTTAAGCTTGCTGTACATTGTGGACAAATATCACTTTATCATTTCAGTGGGGGAAATATCTGTACCCATGGTTCAATTTACAACCTCAACATTCCATAGGTGGTGGTCTTGGCATTTTCCCACCCACTTCATCCTTCCTGGGCTCTCTAAAAGATGGCTGTCCCTGAGGACTATTTCTGAAAAAGGGTGGCTTAGTTCCCTTCTTCTTCTGATCCATCTTGAATTTATTCTTGTCTTCCCAAGCCTTCCAGAAAGTAGGCTTCTCTCTTTGATGCTCATATAATCATTTCTCTCTTCTTATCATTTCTTCCATAGTCTTAGGGTCATCATACTGAATCTTGTCACCAATGGAAGGTGGCAATCCACTTAGATACCTCTAAATCTTGACAGTCTCATCCTTGATGAACGAAACATATTTCAACAATTCCAAAAATCTTCGTTCGTATTCATCAATGGTCATGTTGCCCATCTTGAGTTCAAATAACTCTTTCATATTTATATCATAGTATCTTTTAGGCAAGTATTTCTTCTCAAAATACCTCTTGAATTATTTCCAAGTGATATCTTTCTCTTTAATGTGCTGCACCTGCACAAGCTGATCCCACCACATGGATGCTTTTCCTTTCAATTGATACATTGCAATTCTACCTTCTGCATGAGAGGAATAATTTTGCAGTTGGAAATATTTCCTCATGCCAAACAACCATGTTTCGACATCTTCCTCCTTCTTGTGTTCTCCATCAAATGTAGGAGGCTTAATATTGTTCATTTCTCCCTTCAGTTCATCCACTCCAGATCTCCTGTGCTTTCTGGTAGGAGATGGGTTTGAAATACTGTGTGCCCTCCTCTTGGAGTGACCTTGGGAGTGATGACGGTGTCTACCAACACTCCTTGATCTTCTTCCCTCAAGAAGTCTGGTGACTCCTTGTTTTGCTCGAGTCTCTCTCCTTGTCCAACTTCTTTTCTATTCTCTCCAGACTCTTCATCAACTTTAAGTTGAATTCTCCCTGCTATTCCTTAGCTTTCATGAGCTTTCTGCTATCTACTCAATGAGTTTGGGCACATTTCTGCAATCTTTCAATGATTTTCATCATATGCCTTCCTTATCTATCTCTTCTCCATGCCCATTGGAGTTCGATCCTTCAACTCCCAAAGGAACATCCATTTCTTTTGCTTCATCCACGAAACTAGAAGAAGTCCGTGCCTCTTCCATTTATTTTCACTAAGTGGAAACTCTAATCGGTTCTGGCACTCATTAAACTTCTGCAAAACACAACATGTAGACAACCAGAATTTGTCAGGTTATCATTCCTTAACAAATCCCACAACATTCATAAACAAATTTGATTCAACAAAACGTTCAGTTTTCATTCTCTATGATTCTCGTTCAATCGATAGTCCCCGTAGATTTCTTCTTTCGAAACTTTGCTCTGCTAAGGTTTTGGGAACTATCCCCTTTCTCTCAGTCCCCAACCCATGAAACCATGGGTCATGACTAAGCGCTATATCAATAAGCTCTTACTCGGGCCTTCGGCCTTCGGCTTCAGAAGATTTTCAAAGCAAAAAACAATGATCACTCAGAGTTCTGAGTTACTGAACTCACGCAGTAGGGAGGATCAACCGTCCATGTCTACCCAGCATCCAACGACTGGCACTCACTGTGGAACCTCAGGCATCTGAGTTCCGGGACTTTGGAATATTTCACATCTGCACACCTCGAACCATTAATATCCGAACACTTCCAGGACACTTTGTTGATGTCATTACATCACATCACTTACGCTTTTCCAAATTGCGGGGGCATGCAACGGTGGTTTGGAGTAACCCGCCTTTCATACCGTAATTATTCTAACGCTGACACGTAACCTCTAAATGAAACCATGGTTTGGATTGCAGGACCGCCTTGGAGAATTAGCTTCTTTGCAACTTGGGTCCCCGCAATGCCTTCTGGCCATTGATATTGATGTATTGTGATCAACTCCACTGTGGGTCCTCCGTCAATATTTAACTACGTTATGTAACCTCGGGCCCCACCAACCCTACTCACACAGGATGGCACATGGTGACATACTAGTGATTGATATGTGGCCCATTCAGATGGGTGACACTTGTCACATTCAAAATGCCATTTCAATCGTCCACGGGTTCTAAACCCACTGGCATGTGGCACACATCCCATGTGTCCACGTCACCTCCAGGTGACATCATCATGAATCACCACTTTGGCTCTTCGGGCTTCGGGAGTTTCAACTCCTCTACGCTCGTTTTTGCCTAGAGTGCTTTCTCCCAGAGTTCACGATCTACTGACGCGTGTCCTCCTTCACGATTAATGACTATGAGCGACTTCGACACTTCGGGCTTTGGGAGTTTCAAACTCACAGCCCTTGCCTCCTCACGAAGTACTTCCACCCAAAGTAAACAATCTCTTGATGCATGTCCTTCGCAACAAATGATTGTGATCTACTTTGGGACTTCAGGAGTTTGTCACACTCCACACTTGAAATCCTCTGAAGTGATTTTCCTTAGTCTTCCTGGACATAGATCTAACGATTAGGCTCTTTTCCTATGATCTATGGTGTAGATCTCCTTCGGACTTCGAAGCTTCGAGTTTCAACCTTTCTCTTACCTTTGCATTCAGTTTCACAGACGTTGTGGAGTCCAAAGTGCTTCTAGGTTACCCTTTCTACACTTTCTCCAGATCTGACGGTTGTAAAGGTTTTTCCTCTCCTTCCAAACGGATCCTATAGCTCCAACACCCCAAGTGTTGAGTGCTCTCTCTCTCTATGGTCAAATACCACACCGAATGCAGTTTTATTCTACCTCTACTCCTCCTGATCTTCGTAACATGACCAAGTAACCCCCTGGCACTCAGAAAATTTCTAAGGTTCAAAATTGGTTCCATCCGAACACCATTTCCACTCGAAACCTTGGGTCCAAAGACCACTTATCCGACCCATCCACGATCAACATTGAAACCATGGCTCTGAACTCAAATTTTGTCTACTATGATAACAATTCACTCTGAAATCTTTGTCTCGTTAACCACTAACATGGACCATCCAGGATTAGTGTCGGAACCATGCTCTGATACCATATTGTAACGTCCCCAACCATCACTCCCACTGTTGGGCAACACTACTACACAGAACATATAACATATATACTTATAAAGAATATGTGTTAAATCAAATTAAGACATTTAACATGGATTTACTGTTGTCATACAGACTTAAACATAATTAACAAAAATTAAAACTTGCAACGGAATACATGATAACATTTCAAGACATAGACATGCATCAAATATAAATTAAGTACAACATTAATGCTTATATTTTAAACTGGCGTAACACCACCAACTGCATGCAGGCCTTCCACGAACCTCCCAGCCTTAGACCGCATAACTCATCACTCTCAGCAGTAGGTGACCCCTGAGCTGGGACTAAGCTCCATCGGGCAAGGGAATCCTAGGCTAGGTAAGGTCAACAGGAAGACACACAGTTTAGGAGGATGTATTCTCTCTCAGTAGCCACTTATGCCCACTTCTCACAGACTCTTATTCCCCACATGCCTGTCCCACCCCAGGAGTATACACCTTCCCTGTCACTTGGATAGTCCTTTGGCTTCTAAACCTCCCTTGCCTTGGGCTTCAGCAATAGGCCGGTCCAGAATTCTCCAAGCTCTGTGGCAGCTAAAGGACCCCTTCCAGGAGTTCTCACTTCCTCCGCACACTCTCTCACCTGGAGAGAGTCGCCCACAAGCCTAGAAACCTACTTCTTCAAACACAAACACCTCTCTCACGTGGAGAGAGTGTTACACACATGCCTGCAACCTGCTTCTTCAGCTCTGTTCCAACATAAGGAGGACAACAGTTAGGCTCAACAAGGAACAAATGATGGTAGCCAATCAAACTTAGCCAAGGGACTGCGTGGCCACAACAACCCACAATTATAACACACACGACATAGACAATTACGGTATGCTCAAGTTTCACATAAGACAACAAACCAAATAGTTAAGCACGAACTCGGATTTGCAGTGTGGATAAACTGGGTTCATAGGACACACAGGAGACACGACTTAGTCCACAGGTTTCCACGGCTCAGTCCACAACCGAGACTAGACGAAATTCACGAGAATACACTAGTTGATCACAAAGGTCTCACGGTTTTGGGTTTCAGATCTGCGTGAGGTATGCATTGATCAAACACAGAGGTTACACGGTTCAGACAATAGATCAGGAAACTGGCAGAACGAACCCCCATCATGGCTCAATTCTTGGGTTAAATTTCATGTGCCTGGGCCGATACATGTCGCCCATGAAGCTGCATGCAATCCATTGAATATGCGTTCCCTTTTGCACACGTTGGATCTGCATGCGTTGCCTCTCCCAGTAATTAGGATAAAAACATGTTGTCCCACAACTTTGGAATAATAATAAAATATTATTCTTAAGGACTTAAGCCCCTAATCTTAGCCCCTCTTTCCAACCTTTCAACCCCCTCTCCCTTACCCATTCTATGTAAGCTTAGTCCCCCATCACTCTTTCTTCGTGGTCGATCGAGACGCAACGATGTTTATATATTATATTAATGATCTGCATAATTACATATACAAAATCAGACTCCTGGCCTTAATACTTAGGCTCTCCAGCCTAATAAACACATAAGCCCTCCAAATTATCAATACTCGGCTCACCAGCCTACAAAACATGATTACAATTCATAAACATGATTACAATTCATACTATAACTGGGGCACTATCGGGGGATATTACACACTTCCCCGCTATAGGCACATCCCAGCCCTCCTCCAACCTCCAACACCACTCTTCCTAGAAAATATTTATCTAACCACCCTATTCCCCCCACCGAGCTCCCCATCGAGCCCACTCAAGCTTCAAACATTCCTTCACTCGCCACCTCTCGACCCCTCCTCTCTGTCTCTCTCACTCCTACCTTAACCTCTGCGACTATGAATCTTGGACCTCCATTGCTTACTACCCTGGAGGAAACTAGTGTCCTTCTTCCTTGTGACTTAGAACCAGGGGACAACACCCTAGGAGTCGTCCTCAACTCCCTCATCCCTACCTATAGGGAATAACTATCTCCCATTGCCCTCCCTACCTACCAAGGAAGAGGTACATTTCAACCTTCAGCCTCTAGCGAGGCACTAGACCACTCTGTAGTACCAAACCCAAACTTGGAAAATGAATATACCTGGTCAAAGGGGCAGGGCTTCGAGCAGTCACCGATAAAAACCAGGAGTGCCCATAGAAAAGAAGGTCCTTCAATACACTCTGACAATGGGGTGCTTAGAGGCATAAAATCCCTTTCCAGATCCAAATCATGATCCTACTCTCACTCAATATCAAAGGGGTTGGGGGGTCCCTGAAAACTGCCTCGTTCAAAAGACTACTCTCCAGGACTTCGCTGAACATTATATTCCTATAGGAAACAATGGTGAATGAACAAAAATCCAGGTATTTCTTGAACCATTTCCGCACGAACTGGATTTCTAGCTCTACAAGATCCATTGGCACCTCTGGTGGCTTGGTTATTTCTTGGGATCCTTTCGTATTTGATCTGGTCCCTTACCTGTGCAGTGGTGGTATCCTGATTATAGGTACATGTCTCTAGAATAATCAACAGATCTCCTTAATAAACATCTATGGACCATGTACCGAGTGCAAACTTTTATGGGATAAGGTGGCGACTCAAGGTATACTTGAGTATACAAACCTTATTATAGTAGGGGACCTGAATCTTACGACAAGCGTGGGGAAATTCTGGGGGACTACGACATCTATGGATCCACTGGCTAGATATTTTACAAATATTTTCCTAGCTCATGTGCCATGCCCTGGTGGATATCCCACGAGCTTTCATCGCCCCCACTTGGTGCAATGGCCGCACAAGCTATGAGGCAATTAAAAAGAGGCTAGACAAGTTTCTTATCTTGGAAGCACTAGCTACACTTGATGGACGAATTTGAACCTGGGTGGACTATTCCTTTCTATCTGACCACGCCCCAATCCTCGTACAACTTGACACCACACCTTCTTAGAAAGCTTACCCTTTCAAGCTAAATCCTAGCTGGCTACAAGACAAAAAGTTTAATGAAATTGTCAAGGAAGTCTGGAAAGATCCAATCTACAACATCGAACTGGGACCTCAACACCGCCTGGTCTGGAAATTAAAATCTCTAAAATTCCACATCAAAAAATGGGCACACCATTACAGACAACACAACCATACTAGACTTATAGAACTGGAGCACAATATTCAGACCCTTCTCCTTGAAGACAAGTCAGTTGGGGGACACCGAGACAGGATCCTCTCCTTACAACACTTGGATACTGAAAGAAATAAAATTCTCCTTGCAGATGAAGCCCTATGGCGACAACATAACATAGCAACTGGGATTAAATGTGGTGATCTTAACACAATTTTTTTTCACTATTTTGTGAGCTCCAGACAAAAAAAGAAGCATATTTGGGAGATTTCAGATGATTTGGGGTTTATACACATGGGACAGTCAACTCTAAAGACTGCGACCACTACACACCTCAAATAATTTTATGAGGTGTCTACACTCATATGTCCACAAGACTCTGTATCCATTGCCAGACTCTTCCCACAATTAGTCACAGTGGAAGAAACAAACTTACTGAATAGTCCATGCACGCTTTAGGAGGTTTTTGGGGCTCTAAATTCCTTTAATAAAGATAGAAGTCCATGCCTCGACGGTTGGACTGTAGAATTTTTTCTACAGTTCTTTGACTTGGTTGGGACCGAACTGCTGGACCTTGTGGAAGAATCCAAACTCAGAGGCAAAATCATAGGCACACTGAAATCGACATTCCTGACACTCATAACCAAAGAAAACAATCCATCCACCTTTGGGGACTTCAAAATGATTGCATTATGCAATCTTTGCTACAAACTGATCACAAAAATCATTGCAAACAGGATCAAGCCCATCCTCTCGAGGACACTTTCGGGTGAAAAAATGGTATTTTTAAAAGGAATACAGATCTTAGATGCCATTGGCATGACACAATAGTGCCTACACAACATCAAGGCGAAAAAATCAAAGGCACTCATTCTGAAGTTAGACCTAAAAAAATCCTTTGACGGCATAGATTGGGATTTCCTTAGACTAATCTTGACTCAATCTAGGTTCAATATTTCCTCAATTAGGTGGATCATGTGCGGCGTGACAACTGCAATTTTTCTGTCCTGGTGAATGGAAAAACTTTCCCTTTATTTCGTAGTGGCAGAGGCTTAAGGCAGGGCTGCCCACTCTCCCCATTATTGTTCATACTGGTCATGGAAGGCCTGTCACTACTTCTAAAAAATATTCAATTTGAAGGGAAGATTTATGGGATAAAAGTTTCCAGAGTTGTCAAGATTTTACACCTACTGTTCGTCGATGATGTACTTATCATGACCAATGGCTCAATTCAGGAATGGATGGAAATCAAATATATACTGAAGACCTTCTGCAATGCCTCGAGACTTTTGATAAATTCAGACAAAACAACCTTCCATTTTGCCAATCTTCAAGACCAAACACTCTCCCTACTAAAATATCTACTCCCTCATAGATTTGTACACCTCTCCGAAGGTTTCAAATACCTCGACTACTTAAAATATGAATCACTCAAGCCTACCGATTGGAACTAGCTCATCGCCAAAGTCGAGAAAAGAATTGATCACTGGTGTAACCGCTGGCTATCCTTAGGAGGCTGTTTCACCCTTATCAAAGCTGTCTTAGAAGGTCAACCCACTTTTTGGATGGCACTAGCGGCCATACCTGCAACTATGCTTGACAAGATAAGGAAGTTGTCTTTCAATTTCCTCTGGTCGGGCTACACGGATCACAACCGCCAACACCTTTGCAACTATGAAACATTAGCAAAACCCGAAAAAAATGGTGGTTGGGGGATCAGGAACCTCTCCCACTCCAATCAAGCACTAGTGGCCAACACTCTTTGGCATTTTTTAGCACAAAAATGTATCTTTCACTCAATCATAAAGGATAAGTAACTTCCACATGTCTCGGTGGACTCCTAGCTCAGAACAACTACACCCTTTACAAGATCGGCCTCACCACTTTGGAGAAACCTTACAAAATTCGTGAGCTGGATATCCCAATCGCTCTGCTAGAAGCCAGGATTTGAGCACTCCATCATCCTTGGCGAGGACCATATCATTGGGATGGAACATGAATCTTACCTCTCCCCACAACTGATCTCCTCCATTAATTCAAAAAATGCCAGGTACCCATTTCAAGCGATTGGGGAAAACATAATCGACTTTCTCTTAAATGACTGGAAATCTAGCCACGAAATTGGACTAGCTGTAAACTTAGCTCCTGAATGAAAAAATTATTGTTGGCACCTCTCGAGCACGAGCATCCAACTCCAAGAAAAATATGACCAATCGATGTGGACGGGGGGTGACCACTCGGGTATCCTGACAACAAAAATTGTATACACAGAGATCACAAACCACACCTGGAATAACATAGTCTATGGCCAAAGGCACAGTCTCTGGAACTAGAATTTAGCACTCAAGCTAAAACTCTTCACCTGGATCGCACTCGAAAACAAGATCAATACCTAGGACATTCTCCAAAAAAAGGGATGGGTCGGCTCCAACATCTGCCACCTTTGCAACAAAGAAGAAGAATATGTTCAACACATATTCATCAACTGTGCCTTCATCCGATTAGTCTGGGACATCATTTATGCAACTCTCAATTTAAATACCATCTGGGACGGGCACACATTAGCATACTGCTACGAAAACTGGTAAAAAATCACCCACCACTCACTAAACCTCCCTCCCATGGTCTGTTGGTATGTGTGGCTTGATAGAAATAATTTTATTTTTGAAAATAGACCTCCATCAGCTAGTATAGTGGCTTTTAAATCACTTGGTCTGCGCAACTCCTGGACAACCATTCACCCAAGAATAGAGTAAAAAAAAACCAAGCACAAGATCCTTACCCTGGACAAGACTCCCACAGGCTAGTTCGATGGAGCAACACAATCAAATGATATAAAGAGTGGTGTAGGGGGTGTGATATATATCTTATCAAACACTCTTTGCAGATGGAATTTTAATTGCAGACAGGGCACCAACACCAGGGCAAAATTATTGGGCACCTGGGCCACTCTCCATATGGCCTCCATACTAAATATAGATACACTTCTTCTATATGGGGATTCCTGCATTGTCATAGACTGGCTGAAAAACAAGGGAAAGATACAAGTCACCACCTCTCTTGGAATGGAAGGATAGGATCATGCAACTACAATCAACTTTCAACAAGCTCAACTTCAAACATATATACCATGAAAACAACAATGAAGTCGACATACTCTCCAAGGTTACACTCAAGAAAAATGTCAGAATCATCACCTTCAATCTCTAGGTGGACGGACACGAGGGCCCCTCCCATGTTCTAAGATTATTTTAGGATGAGCGCCAACTACAAATCAGGGATTTGATCAGTCATTTGATATCCTCCTTTGCAGAGTACAAATTCAAAGCATTATCCCGAACTTCCTCACTTCTTTGCCCCGTAGGACCATCAAAACTGTTTTCTTACACTTCCACATTCCGGTAAAATTATTGTTGGCCAACAACACTAGATTGAATACGATCAACATGGATTGTAGGTCTTTTCTTCTGGTTTTGTTTATCTAGGAATGTAACCCCTCGAGTAGAGAACAAAAATTATACTCTAATATAATTGTGAAATTTTTCTATGGAAAAACTACATTTACCATAAAACAAATGTTTCAAGGCAATCTACATTTACCATAAAACAAATGTTTCAAGGCAATGTTTCAAAGATCAATCCTCTGATTCTCATATCTCCACCCCACACTTTCCCACCAGACCACAATCCTAGGCGATATGATGTCCCTCATGAGCGTCATAATATAAATACCTTAAAGAAGTTAACATGGGAATCGAACCAAGAATCACCTCAAAATTTCTTTAGTTTTTCATGTCATTATAAATACCTCAGCCGATTGTTGATAACATTTGTAGCTAAACATAGGCATGACACTATGCTGATAACTTGATGCAACATACCTAAAATCAAGTGTATGAAACTATTTTAAAATGGGTATTCAACCAATTTAATGGAGATCTCCATGCTTAGAAATTAGATAACCAACTACAACAACCAACACATTCAAATGTAGCATTTCATCGATGATGTAAGATATTTACAAAGAAATGTGGATGATTGGACTTGTTAAGTGTCATATATTTTATCTTGCAATCTACAAGATGAGAGAACAAGACGAGACTTGTTATAGCAATGAATTTGAATTTTAGTAGTACATAACCATAGTGGAAGTTGTCAAGAAGGCAAATTTCATATCCGTTCTAAGATTTAGAAAATGAAGCTTACATAACAATGCACATAACCATAGTGAGATAATTAATTCATCTAACAATGCACATAACCATAGTGAGATCATTAATTAAATAGATAAAGTGCACACTCGTTATTTTATGTGGACATTGGAGCAAGTTTATAACAAGAAATGATGGAAAGAGTATTAATTTTAATTTGATGGAAGAAATGATGGAGGAGAATAATGTCATCAAAAGATTAAGGAGAGGAAGACGAAACAAACACTTCACATTCCCACAAAAGCACCAAGGGTTTATGCCTTAAAACATATTAAAGTATTTTTGTTTTGGTTAATGTGTTTTATAGTCTAAATAAGAGCAATTCTAAAAACATATATAGGGAAATAATTTATGAGGTACCAAGTGAGGCAGTGACAACAAGGATTTTGGTGGTGGTGAGAGGGTATGGAGGATGTTGTGGTAGAGTATTGTAAATTTGGTCCTTTGGGAACTTAAAGATGTATCAGTGTGCATTGGTTTTCAGAGAAGTGTTGCATGATTGGTCGTGTGAGGGGAGGCGGTAAGATAAATTCACTAACTCTTTGCCATTGCAGACCTCTGCTATGTCTTAGAAGAATTTTAACACCACCTGCATGCTACCGTGAAATAAATCCTCCCCAAGTTTGAATTTATTTCCCTCCTATTTTATTTACCTGATCAATTATTTCCTTACATGATCACAAATAATTTGTATTTACATTACAATGTCTTTTATGTTGTTATCAGGGTATCCCACACAAGATCCTAGTCCCCAATAATTCTATTTTTCTAGCAACCATGTTTTCCACCTGCCTTTTAGACATATGCACCGACTACTTACAATAGGCACGTAGACACTGACTACAAGTTACAATAGTGACCAACAAAGCTTGACACATGGTTGGATGTTGTCATCTATAATTATATTACCTTGCCATACAAATGGATGTAATATTATTCATATGGTTGGGTGTTGTCATCTATAATTATATTACCATGCCATACAAATGGATGTAATATTCTTCATCATCAACGCTACCTTGTCATACAAATGGATGTAATATTCTTCATCGTTGACATGTTTTCATGTTTTCAATAACTAAACTTTAATTATCCAAATAAATGTATCATTGTTTTTCACATTGTGTAGGCATGTTGAAGTAGGGATTCCTTGGATGCTTAATCACAAGAGACTGTATGGATTCATCATTGTATCATTTCAATCAAGATTGTTTCCAATACTATTGTTATACACTCTATCTTTTGTTTGATGTTCCTTCCCCTATACTCTGCTTTTATTGTCATACACTCTACCTTTTGTTCGGCATTCCCTTCCCCCACTTCGAGGGTACGTTAATAAGGAACACTATTGTTATGTGTGAAACTTAACATTCCACAATACCCCACAATTAAAATGTCTGACAAAAACACTTGGTTGGAATTGCATATTGGTATATCAATTGAATTGCAATTTTTTTTGTAAGGATGAAATTTAAAATACTAAACTCACAATCAACCTTGATACTATGAGATATGTATTCATATGGTGAAGAACTTTGACATTACTAGTAACCATTTAATCTTGACTCTAGGTTAAAAATAAAACTTACAAAACATAACATTAATGATGTTAAAATTGAGGTGACAAAAGATTACAATTAAATTTAAAGAATTTTGTTAATGATGTTTTTTTTGCTATTGGAATTTTTTTTGTATTAATGTAGATTTATTTTAATTATGAATTTTATTAAATATTAAAAATAATTAAATTTTCCATACAAACGTTTCTCAAGTTTTTTTTTCTTATAAAATATATATGAACAAAAAAAATATGCCTCTTATATTGAAAGGTAGGTTTACATGTTCAACCTTGTCAACGTCATTGTACCTTATAACAAAAGAATTATATATAAATGATATAACAACTTATAACATAATATGTTCACACTTTATAATGATTCTACTAAACATTGACACCTATTAGAACAAATTGCTTCTCACCAAAAAATAGGCATTGAAAAACTATGGATGGAATGGGATGGGAAAGGAAATGGTCCAATCATGAAACTGTAGTGATTTTACTAAACACTCAAACCTATAAAAACAAATTGCTTCTCACAAAAAACTAGGCATCAAAAAACTATGGATGGAATGGGATGGGAAAGGAAAGAGGAAAGAGTTAAATCATGAAAAAATTAGGCACCAAAAAACAATAGATGGAATTGGATGGGATAGGAAAAAGGAAACAATCCAATTACTCACTATATCCAACAACTAAAATGAGATACTAAATTTGATTTAATTTTATATGTTCAATGTCTCTTTTTTTAAGTTAGTTTTCATTTTTCTATTATGCAAAAAAAATTACAATCAACGCATCCTGTGGTGTGCATTGAGGAAACTGGGTCATAGGGTGTGGAAAAACATGTCACCATATTGTTTTATCAGTTTAATAACTATTTTTATTACTATTCTATTCTTATTTATCTACCTATACATAGAGTTTATTAGTGTTTGGATTGTATGAAGATTATGAATAGTAACAACACAAAAACTTACAATAACATGCATAATTCAAGATGACATTGCTCTGGTGGGCATAGGGAAGTGGCTCCTTGAATTGCCTATTGCTGGTGATTTTCTCCTTGATATGTCTTATCATATACCTCAATTGGATTTGAGGGGCCTCCTCTTGAGTTTTGTTGACTTACTTTCCCCTTCATATATGTTCCCCCTTTCCCCTGGTTGGTCGAGGCATGCAACTTGACTGCAAATACATATTTCCTCAATGCTTCAAACTTATTTTCTAGAATGTTTATTCCCATGTCCATTGATCCATCTTGGATAGGATCTATTGTTGCGAAGTGCCATGTTCCTCCATAACTTGAGCCATAAGTGATTTGCCAATCTAATACATTTCTATCATCGTATACATTTTTATGTTCATGGATCTTGAAAATCTAGGGTCCTCTACCCATCCTATTAGCTTTGCTCAATTTAGTCCTTGGTCATTCCCTATTTATTTTGGTGATTAAGTTGTTCAAGTTTTTCCATATCCTCCTTGGTCTTGGGGTTGAATTTGGAGTGGCATAACTACTCTTCTTTGCATGCTTCTTTCTGTACCCTCATCATATGATTTCTTTTCTTGTTTTGTCTGGATGTGCCAGAATTCGGGACCCTTTTACCTTTGGTGTCTGACACCTCAGGATTCTTAGGGAGGTTATTTCCTCAATTCACTATATTGGGAACATGATAATGCTTTTGAGAACTGGAGAAAACAATACTAACACACAAATCTCTCCCCTTTAAAGAGACCTGGGTTGATATCAAGGGACTATGCACAGGAAAATATGAAAGCGACAACAAAGGAGGGCTCAATGAGGAAAGAGAGGTCAAGGCCTAGGCCCTCTTAACCAGAGTGTGAACACTAGAAGAGTGAAGGAAAACAACTAGGAAAACCACTCTGCCAAGCTAAGATATTAGCTCCTTCTCAGATAGAGTTCTCATAGAGAAGGAATCTATGTCTCCAGGATCGAACAATCTGCCAAAGATTAATACCCCCAATAATGAAATCTACAATGCAACAAAAATGAATAACGAAGGATAAAATAACCACCCATGATAAAGTTATGATGGGAGTATTTTCAAGTCTCTATCTAGAGGACCAAGCAACGCACAAACTAAAATTTTCCTCCAATATTATCTTCCTCATATTCCTTCCTAGGACTAATGCATGTATTGACTTCCTCATAGTCCTTCCTATGACTAATGCAAGTCTTGAATTCCCTCTTAGAATCATAATGCCTCACTTGATATGAGGTGATATATGCTCATCATTTCTTTATCTGGCCAAATTATCCATTAATCCTCACACTAAACCCACATTCATGACTCTGGTACTCTACCCAGGAAATGTGCTCCATGAGCTTGTGTTCATCAAGACAACTATCTCCCTCGAAACAACATGAGAAAGTATTGATGACCTGCACTTGCTCTTCATCACTTCTCAGAACCACATTAATTCACTTGGTATATGAGTCAACATCCTCTCCCTCCATGTGGGAAGGGGTCAGTTTCCCATGAGATGTCACCCCATACAAGATATGTTCAATCTTTCTTATATATATATGCATTTTTTTCTATTGAAGATAAACGTTAAATGTTTTTGTTATTATTTTATCAATTTTTTTAAATGGCATCTATTAGTCCCATATTGAGCATGGACATTTCACATCTCATCTCTTATTATACCTGCTGAAGGAGGTATATAGTGATGAGTTCTCTCATTGAATACATATTAGTTCATTGTTGACCAAAAATTTATGCATTGTTTCTATAGTTTTTGAAAAGTTTTCACAAAATATTTTATTTCAAATTATTTAAAACAAAATTTCTTCGCATTTGATTGGATACAAACATTGATCTCTTATTGCATGGACGATGACTGTTGGCCCTTGACCAAGTTTTGGGAGATTTTTGGTCATGTCGACCTATTTTGGGACTTTGACAGCCTGTCGAAGTAGGAGCGCAAGACGAAGCAGAGATCACGGGATCTTAGCCCACTTTTGGATCCTTTTTGGGTTTTTGGGAATATGTAATGGGAATGGGATGTTGGCCCATGGGTTTACCCATGTTTAGGCCTATTTTGTAATATATAAATAGACGCTTAGGCTAGATGGAAGGGGAGAAGTGAATCTATGTGATGTGAATGTATTCTAAGTATAGGTAGAGTCTATAAGTGCTTAGTGCATGACTGTAAGAGACTTGCAGAGGTAAGTGCAGGTCCTTGTAATGGATTGTGGAAGGCTGAGTGTTGTAATGTAGGGAAGAAGGATCTAGCGAGCTGCACAGATCTTCTGTCCTGTGCAAAGTAAGGGTTTTGAGGCTCTGTGCTTGTAACCGATTGATTGAAGAAAATAAAGAATAAGAGTTGGTGGACGTAGCCCCAGGGTGGGGGTGAACCATGTAAACACTGTGTTATCTTTCTTTGTGCTTGTCTTAATGTGTTTATGTCTTCTTTTGCTAAGTGATTTGAGATGATTAGATAGATCTGCTTATGCTTAGTTCTAATGACATGTGAGAATGTTAGATCTGATCCATATGAATGTACTTAGTGCTTGATCCACTAGATATACCTCTCTGTTTATGATAAGTGCTTAAATACGTTATATCAGTGTGAATGTTGCGAAACCCTTTTTTATTGGTGAAGTAGATGTTGATTTCATATTGAGGAACTGATGGTGCTAAGTGCTTTATTAAGTATTAAAATCACATATCCATGTCTGTTACCCATGATTTTGGTCATCATGATGATGTATTGATGATGGTGTACTCAGGCTCTTCATAAGAATTTTCTCCTGAGAAAAGTTACTTTCATCTCTTCCCAGAAAACTCATTTTTGAAGAAGGTTCGCAGGCTACTAATATATTTGCCTGCGAGAATGCCTGATTCTGTGGCCATTTGCTCTTGTTTTACTTTTCTCCTTTACTAGTTTCAGAGGTTCTTGCACTGCACTTCACTGTAGCCTGCGAGAATCTATAGAGTTCGCACTTTGTCTTTAGGTTCAGTGCGAGGTTCTCACACTCTGCTCAAGGGCCACCTGCGAGAATCCCTAATTCTCGCACTGTGTAACACTCTCAGCCTGCGAACCCATTTTTTTCAAACTTTTGGATTTGAGTTTTGGCATCTTCAACTGCCCAGATCATTCTAGGTGCCTCATAAGAGTTTCTTGGACCATTGATTGATGCTCTTCTTGTCTTCGTTTTCGTGCATGAACAGTCTTAGGATTTCAAGGCTCTTCTTGTCATTTTTTGTTCTTGACTTTCATTTCTTGACTTTTCTTGGCATAACCATACTCTCTGATTTCGGAATATGAGTGTGTTTGATTAGTTAAGATCCGGTGATCGGTTGAAAGTTGAGTTTTCTTGGTCTTTATCATTTGCTTTTTGTTTGAAAGATCATTTTTATTATGCAATTGAAAGGACTAGATTGGTTTGCTTGTTATTTTTGTTTTCATTGAAAGAGTGGATTGGGTTTTTATCATTGCTTGTTCATTGGTTTTTGATTTTCTGTACTCTCACTCTCATGGTGTGGGTCCTTTTTGAAAAGTGAACAAAGTTTTTCTTTCAAAAAATCTTTTTGTCCTAGAAAACATTGAAAATCAATAGTTGAAATTATTGAAAAAGAAGCAATAGAGAATTGTTATTGATGTGTGATTTGTTGCATTTGCATTTTTAAGGAAATTTTACATTGTAGTTCAAGGTTGATCTGGAACACTTTCTCTTTCCCTCCCATACATAGGATTCATTGAACGAAAAGTGATATATTTCATTCTCATCCATGCATCATTGGGTCAGAGTCTTATACAACATCAGTTTCATCTCTGTTTCCTTTGAGTAAACAACAACTCTTAATAACACTGCACAATCATAAAATTTAACTAGTAACTCTTTTCTAGGGCTCTATTACACCAACATTTAGCTAGGCTAGCGCTTTGGAGTAGGAAGAGTGATACACTCTCCAAAAGCACAAAACACACAATAGAATCTTATGTTAGGGAGTGTTAAATTCCATTTGCAACATCTTGTCCTGGGAATCCCTTCTCACATAAGGGTCAAACACGAGGTCGCATTGATATTGACAGAGTTACTCACCCTGCTTTGCTGATATCAGTGTAGAGATTTCACGTATTACGGGGATCACTCGGAGGTATACCCACAATGATGACTGGAAGCCTTTTGATTTGATTTCGGGCTCGATACCCTACCCTTGCGTGTGGATCGGACTGGCGACTGTCCCCCCAGGCTTGTTTGTTGTTGGTGGTGACCTTAGTGGCATATCTTTCTAGGTTCTTACATGAGGTGACTGTGAAGGGGAAAGTCATCACGGTACCTGGAATTGACGTTGACCAAAATCACTCGAGCTCCTTGGAGGGTATACCCACGATTATGTGTGGGAGCTTGCACCAGGGTGTAAGTCTGTTAAGCAGGTCGTCAGCGTAACTTTTCCACCCTAGCCCAGCCCCTTCTCGTCTCGTTGTTGCGACGTTGGATTTCATCACCAACTAGTGGCTTCGAAATTAGAAGGTCTTGTTTGCTTGGTGATTGCTTCCTGGATTTTGTTTACTAGCATGTGTTGTTTGTTTCTCGAAGTTCACCATAAGATTTTCTTCGTGAAGTTTGTCACTCATTTACAATAGCTCCTCCACGTCATTCATGTAGAATGTAGGGTTTATCTCCAGAGCATCTGGAAGGTTCTCATCCCTTGCCTACAAGTACACCTGAGGGCTCTCCTTGGAAAAGTGAAGTCACAGTCGTCACCACACCACAAGTGGAACGCACTGACTCTCTAGAACATTTTCGAATTACAAATACTCGAGAGGACTTTCGACTTCACCCTGATTCTGAGAGACGTTTTATGCGAGCAAACTCTTTCGGAGACTTAATTGTTGTGTATTCTGGATCTCCGACTGGACCTGGGGAACAAGATCCTTTTTGGTCTACGGGCGTTTTTCGACGGGACCTTTTTGGTCCAAGTTCACCTGTAATTTTCGAAATCAACCCACCTGTGATTTCTGAAATCTCTAGTACAGAGACAGTACCGGTAACTACCGCTTATCACTTTACCGTCCCTGCCGAAATGGCCCATCTCACAGCTACTATGAGTGTTCCAACCAGGTTTGCTGCGGTTAGTCTTGCTCCCATCAACACACTGCGAATGCCCAACATCATTCTGACACTACCACCTGGATAACATACATTGAATGCTTCCATTCCTACTCCTGCGCAAACTCCATCCGGCTCTCCTAGTGGTCCTTCTTCTTCTGGGCACTTTCTTCCCGGTTTTGTTCCAACACTCCCTCAATTTCCTTTTGGAGGACCTTCTTTGTCTTCTACTGGCAATCTTAATCCTAGTGGCACTATTCCATCATTTGCTCCAAATTACCAGATTCCGGTTGGTGGACAATTTCACCAAGGTGGTATGACTCAACCCCCTCTCAACGGGCAAATTCCTTTTGGAACGCAAATCCCAATTGGAACACAACCCCCAATTGGAACATTTCCCCCAATAGGAACACCACCTTCGATGGGAGGACCAACCCCACCTTATGGGAAAAACATACCTCCGTCCTTGGCCCAGTATTGGAATTAGTTGATACAAAATCCTCCTCAAACGACTGGGGGGCAGCAGTTTCCAGCTGCATCCGTCACACCCCCTAGTATGGGCCAACCATATCCAGGTTCGTTCAATCCCATTTGGGGGGAAAATGCTCAAACTCAAGCCCCTGTTCCAGGGTATACTCCTATGAGCTACCATCCTCTCCAACCACCACCGAATATGCCTGGGTCTTCACATTATATGCAGATTGCTTATGGTCCTACTAGTTTGCCGACAGGGCTTCCTCCCCAAAGCCACCAGTACCCATAGGTGAATCGACAGTTACCCTTTCTAGCCACTTTGGATCTTCCGGATTTTTCAAGGATTTTAAATGATCCTATTTGTCACTCTCCCCAATGGCCTATTATACTAGCCAAGCTTCCATTGGACATTCCTAAATTTGACGAAAAAGTAGGAGAGGACCCAAACAATCACGTTATGACTTTTCACTTATGGTGCTCATCCAACTCGTTGATGTATGACTCTATTCGTTTACGTCTTTTTCAATGAACCCTCACTGGTTCTGCTGCGAAGTGGTATATCGAATTGCCACGAAGTTTCTTCTCTGACTTCAACACCCTAGCTATGGCTTTCCTTACGCATTACCAGTTACCGATCCGTTATGACACGGGGACTGAGATTTTGACTTCCTTCAAACAGAACAAAGGCACTCATATATCTGATCACATCCATGAGTGGTGAAGGAGACAACATCTCATTAAACTTGAACTCCCCGATCAGTTGCTGGCAAAGTGGTTCACAAAATCATTTGTGAACGACATCGGTAAGGACATTGCCATGGGTGGCGTAGTCATGGAAGAGCAGGCTATAAGTTGTGCTCAATATCTTGACCTCATTTATTCACAAACGGGAACCCTTTACGATTTACTACCTGAATTACCTCGTCCTAATACTTCCAACACTTCAACTACTCCAGCTGCCTCGCATGTAGCTGACAGTGTGATTGGATCTTCCCAGTCCCAACCACATTTCACCTCAAGCACAAACCCCAAATCTACTTCTTCTAATGTTCAAAACGCTCCGTCTCCTGCCCCTCCCACTGGAAAGACTTCTGAGGTAAATGCAGTCCAATCTACCCCAGCCAGTAAAAACAAATCTAAAAAAGGGAGAGGTAAGAATAAGGAGGGAAAAAATAATTCTCAAGCAGAGCAAACCAAAACTACCCTTGTTAACGATCGGGATAAACACAAACCACGATACCCTTGTCTTATCTGTGGTGATGATCACTACATGAAGGATTTTCCACGACATGCCGAGGTCACTAAGTTCCTTCAAGGAGCTCCAAAACCATATTCACCGGCTGTTTTGTCCCAACCCTTCCCATCTCAACAACAGGCTCAGCTGGTCATCCATGACCAACCCTCCTCTTCTACTACATCATATGTTTTGATGTGTACTGGCGATTCTAAGCAGAGCAACGTTGCACTCACTACACGAGCCAAAGATTATTCTCCCTCTAAGGAGAAGGTTGATGATTTAACCCCTTCCTTGACACAACCCTGTCCCGCGACTCCACCTACCAACGGTCCTCTTCATCTCGAACGACCGAGCCTTGACACCGTTCTGTGACCCCCCCCAAAGGGCGTCGTTTAGAAATCGGCTTTCAATCCTCATGCTCGTGCTGCCCAGAACTACAGCATTGTTGAAGATCTGGCTCAAGTACCTTCTGCGATGTCAGCCCTCGAAGTCCTTCAGACTTGTCTCGCACAACAGAAGGCACTGTTGAAAGCTATCGGTGTAATCGATCCGACGGATACGAATTTGATAATCTTTGACTAGGAAGATCACATTCCAAGGTTACCCCCTCAACTTGCGTTCCAGATCCAAGTAGTTGTCTCGGACAAAAACATTTGTCGAACCGTTATCGACGAGGGTGCCTCGACGTGTGTCATGTCTCTTGCTTGTTGGAAAGACATTGGATCTCCTTCTTTGAATGAATCCCAGAACACTCTTAAAGCCTTCAACGGCTCTGGTTTTAAGCCCTACAATGTTCTTCCTTCATTTCCCATCACGTTAGAAGGTAAACGGTCCAAGTCAAAGTGGAAGTCTTTGACGCTCCCCTTGATTATAATCTTTTTCTTGGCTACAGCTGGATCGATTCCATGCATGCTGTTGTGTCGACCCTTTTTTGTGTAGTACGTTTCCCTCATCAAGGAAAGGTTGTTACCGTTGATCAACTAGCCTTCTTCAATTCTGATACCCGTACTGGCAACGTACCGTTTATTGCTAAAACCCCACCGGGTTATGAGAACGTCAGTGTAGGCCTTTTAAAATACTCCTTGTTAATGGGTACTTTCCCCATTCCACCGCCCGATGTTCCACGCTCGTCGGTTGCTTCCATCAACATGATCTCCACCTTGCCTCATGAACTTCCTGTGTCTCACGACCCTTGGATAGCACCTGACCCTGGAGATCATCTTCATTTCGGCGATGAAATGCCGTTAAGTCCAGTTGAATCTGCCTATCAAGCCATTCAATCGACAATGCCTTCTACCCCCTCTCTTGATGAGTTGTCTCCCGATCCTTTTCGTGTTATTTTTCCCACTGACGAGATGATCATGTCCGTCATGGAGGACACCCCTTGGGACAATGGGAATCATCGTTCCATCTTCTTTCTGGAGAAACATACTCTTGAGAACTATCAACGGATCTCGAATCCGTCAACCGTTGTTGTCATCTCCACCGTTACTGAGTCTGCACATGATGTGTTTTCTGAAGGGAACTTAAGCAATATCTCACCCACTATTCCCCTTGATATATCCACCAAACCTGGGATTGTCGAAAATGTCCACATTGGAGCTTCATGTTCTTCCGACAAAATCGTTACCTACACATCCCTATTCAAAGATTTTTGTGACATATTTTCCTGGAGCTATGAAGAAATGTCGGGTATCGACCCTGCGATTGTGATACATGAGATAAAGACATACCCCGGTGCTAAACCCGTCCGGCAACGCCTTCGTCCAGTTCACTCACGTAAAGTGGCTGCTATCAAGCTCGAAGTCGAGAAACTTCTTAAAGATGGCTTTATTTATCTGGTGGCTCTCACAGACTGGGTTTCCAATCTTGTCCCGATTGACAAGAAACAAGGCACCATTCGTGTATGTGTTGATTATAGGGATATCAACAAATCTTGTCGCAAAGACAACTTTCCTACCCCCTTTGTCGACAGATTGTCGACGATTGTGCCAGAAGTGAAATCTTCTCTCTCATGGATGGTTTCTCCGGGTATAATCAAATCAACATTGTTCCCGAGGATCAACATAAGACTGCTTTTATTTGTCCTTGGGGTACTTTTGCCTATCGGAAACTTCCTTTTGGTCTCAAGAATGCTGGCGCAACTTTTCAACGCGCTATGTATTATGCTTTCCATGATATCAAGCACATCGTTCAACCATATTTGGACAATTTACCCGCTCATTAATTGCGTCGAGTCGATCACCAAACCCACCTCTGAGCCATTTTCGTTCGCTGTCGGTTCTATCGTATACGTTTGAATCCTCATAAGTGCGTTTTTTGCGTGGAATCTGGCCGTCTTCTAGGTTTTATCGTTTCGCGTCAAGGGATCTGGGTGGATCCTTTAAAGGTTGAGGCAATCCTTAATCTCCCTCCTCCTTCTACTCTTCGCCAGTTACAAAGTTTGCAGGGGAAAGCAAACTTTCTTCGTCGTTTTATCCCAAATTATGCCGAGATAACTCGTGGATTTACGCGGCTATTAAAAAAGGATTCAGAGTTCGTCTGGGATACCATTGCCAACAATGCTTTTGAAGCTTTGAAGTTGTCCCTAACGCGAGCTCCGCTTCTCTTTCCCCCTGATTACAGTTGCGATTATTTCCTCTACCTTGCTGCCTCGGATTACACCATTGGCATGGTTCTCATCCAAGAGGATGATGCTCACGACGAACATGTTATTTATTACTTGAGTCGAAGTCTTACGCCGACTGAAATCAAATATTTACATGTCGAGAAATTGGCCTTGGCTGCCATCCAAGCCGTCCAACGCTTCCGGCACTATATCCTCTCATGCAAGACTACCGTGATTTCTCATTGCAACCCTATGCAACACATTCTGACATGTCAATTTCTAGGGGGAAAATACTCCAAATGGATTGTGATACTCCAGGAGTTTGACTTGGAATTCAAATGCACCAAGTCTAAGAAGTCCTTAGTCTTTGCCGAGTTGATATGCGACTTTCCCCATTCTGCCACGGAAAATGTAGCAGCTGATTCATTACCCGATGAATCTCTTTTCCTTATTAGCACTGATGATCTTTGGTATGGTGATATCATTATATATATCCAAACCCAGACTTTCCAGCCAACTTTGTCCAGTACTGAACTACGTCGAATACGATATCAAGATCGTCAATACATTATCCTCGGGGATACTCTTTATCATCGGGGAATTGACTCTGTTTTTCAACATTGTCTAATGTTCGACGAAGCCGAGAAAGCTCTGAATGACTGCCACTCTGGAGCCTGTGGTGGTCATATGTTTGGGTATGCTACTGCCCAGAAGATCTTACGAGCAGGGTATTTTTGTCCTTCATTATTTACCAACTGTATCATCGCCGTTCAAAAATGCCATGCTTGCCAGACCTATAATAACAAGATACAGTCACATCCTGCTCCTCTTCACCCTGTGGTCTCAGTTGGTCCCTTTGCAAAATGGGGCATCGATTTCATGACATGTCACCCTCAACGCCATGATAACTCAACGCCCTATTACCCACAAGCCAATGGCCAAGTCGAAGCGATTAACAAAGTTCTCATAACTATGCTCCAATGAATGATAGGGATTCATAAAACAAGTTGGCACACAATGGTGTTTTTGACATTGTGGGCGTACCGAACATCCATCAAGTCCGCTACTGGGTTTACACCTTTCCAGTTAGTCTATGGTGTGGAAGCCATACTCCTAATTGAATACGAGATACCCTCTTTAAAACTAGCTGTTGAACTCCTACCCAACACTTCTGCTGAGGAAGAATGTCTATTGTATCTTATGCGATTAGACGAAACTCGACGCGATGCTACCCTAGTCATCAAAGCTTAGAAAAAGCGTGTCAAGGCCCAATACGAAAAGCATGTCAAGCCTCACATTTTCTTTGAAGGTGATCTTGTTCTTCTCTATGAACAAGATCGAGATATGTTAGGAGATGGGAAATTCGAAGCCATGTGGCGAGGTCCTTATATCGTTCGACGAGTTTTGGACAAAGGAGCTTATGAGTTAGTAGATTACGATGGTATCCCTTTGAGTGAACCCAAGAATGGGTTGTACTTGAAGAAGTACTATGCATAAATTCATCTGTGCATGAGTACTTGTATTTTTATTGTATCATACTTCTTGTGTGTTACTATAGCTTGCTTTTGTCGTTATCTGGTCTCTGCCCTTATGTGACGTTGTGTTTGATTTCCAGATGTCGGAGTCTTCACTACCCTATATTGGCTTCGCTGATGGCGCTAGACGTAGTACTCAGAACCTTGCTTCCGTTGCATGGGAAATTTACGCCCCTACAAACGAACTTGTCTCCTTACGAGGTGTGTGTATCGACCGTGCGACTAACAACATTGCAGAGTATAGCGCCGTTATTGAATTATTGGTTGATGCTATCTCGCTTGGAATCCGTCATTTGGTTGTGTGACTCGATTCACAGCTTGTAGTACTACAGTTAAGTAATGTCTATACTATTCGAAGTCCTACTTTTTTACGGGTGTATTTGTGAATTTGCCTCTTGGAATGTTATTTTGATTACATTGAATATCAACATATTCCTAGATGTCTAAACACATTAACAGATGCATTGGCTAACTATGTATTAGACAGACATTTGAATCATTTATAAATCAATCACATCAATGTTCACACAACACATGATAAACCAGTAGAAGCCGTCTGTATATATAACGATCAAAAGAGTTTTTTACAAAAAAGTTTTGTCCGAAGACCAAAATGTCAAAATTTGAAGCTCATAGCTTCTACAAAATGACGTCGTGGAGGACGTTCATGGTAACACATGACTTCTCGGGAAACTCTATGGAGCAGTCGACTCATGGATCCTGACACTCCTACAGTATGACGCTGATCACGTCGTGGAACCTCTTCCAGAGGCATGTCTAGAATATCTACGGTCAGGCCCTCTAAATTTTGCTCCACTACTTGATAATCCTCGGCATATTGTGGCGCTACCGCTACCTCTCCTCGCCGCTGAATGGGAGAAGTACCAGGAGGTCGATAAGGTCCAACATCTGTGTCATCAAAAATGAATTTTGTATTTAGTCTTTGGACGAACATATAAAAAAAAAACATTTGAATATGATAAAAATTCACAAAAACATTTACAAAGGAAAAAATGTGTGTACTTCTTACCAAGTTCCCCCCACTAAGCATCCTCTGGCAGTACTAAGTCTGGATCTCCTCGCAAATCCAACCTGACATAAGCATAATCGTCAACCATCAATAGTTGTGGTTGAAGCCAGTCAAAGAAGGTATCATCATACTTGATGATTGGTCCAGCTACGTGCTGGGCCATAAGCTGACATCATCTTAGCATCCTTGGATCCCTGGGAGATGGTAAATTCCACTTAACCTATAGCCTCAGTAATGGAACCCTCTCAAGGAAGAAGGACACTAGAAAATATCCGTACCCGAATTGCTTCAGGTTGCCTTGTCTGCATTTGGTCAACTGCCTTTTTACACTACAAAGCATTGCATCTGCCCAGTTGAAAACCCGAGGTTCAGTACACTCTATAGCATACTGGAAGTAACTCTGTAGTGCCATGTGGGGAGAAAAACTCCCAACCATCCGTGCTATGGTGAATAGGATAGTCCAGAGGGTCAAATCTCGTACCCCCCAAATAGCTACTTTTCCTTTCTTTCTCTCTACCTCGGGAACACAGTGAATGCGGCAGTACTCACTCATGGGCAGCCCACCACCTCTGCTACCAGTCAGGCTCACGTAGTACCCCCGCCGTGACAATCCAGTCAAAAAGTAAATGTCCTCAATATCTAAGGACAGTGTGTGGACCCCCACATGAAATACCTACTGATCGGGATCCCACATATGCACAAGGTACTCTAATAACCTGACTTGGGCCCTCATGCCCGGGATACGAAAGTACTTCAGGAGGCCACAGTTTCTCAAAGAAACCATAGTAGGTGGATGATTTATGACAATTGCATTGTCTTCTTCGTGCTCCCTTTCGCGCCATTCAAGAACCATTTTGATGGCCAATTATTTGCATAAGAAGTACAAAAAGAGGATTGGCAACTTTTTTCATGATTTGGTTCTCTTTCATTGGGTAAATTTTTTAAAATTTTTTGAGCTTTGCGGTTCTCGCAGGTGCCCTTTGTGCATAGTGTGAGAACCTCGCAGGCTGCTGTGGGCTCACCTGCGAGAATGCCCCATTCTCACAGGTCCCGTGTAGCCCGCCTGCGAGAATGGCAGAGCACAAGTAGGGCTTGCAAAATCAACCAAAAAAATGAATTTTAACCAATGAAATTGCAAAATTAAACCATGAAAGAGTAGAAGACAAAGAGCCTACCTTACTGTCACTGACGGCTCGACGAATGGACGCTCGTAACTCCCGCAATTTGATGCCGAAATTCGAGGGTAAAAGAGGGGTTTTTGGGCTCAAATAGTGAAAAGTAAAAATGATATGGTAAAAAGAGTTTTACTCCTTTTTATTTACTTTTACCATGTTATTTGGTTTTTTAATAATTATTTATTTATCAAACCCTAATTCCTAATACCCTGTTGAGTGTAACTTTTGCAGGCGTAACGACTTTGATGGTCATGTATCGGGATGAAGACATAATTTTTCTTTTTCCATCGCATGTTTTGATTGTTTTTTATGGTTTTTGTATAAAACCTCAAGCGTGGTCTTGGTCCGTTCTTGCGCTCGAAAATACATGAGAACGCGATTGACCATACTTTTATCACTTTTTCAGGCTCAACAAGGTTATACGAAAAAGGAACCCCCCTGGAGTCCTCTTTAAGCTCTTTTTAGACTCTCTAAACATGAAAAGATCGCCGAGCGACCTTGCTATTTTCATGCTCGATAAAGTATTTGAAGAAAGCGTCTGGTGAGCGATAATTTATCTTTTTTACGATCTCATCCAGACTATTTTATGAAAAAGGAACTGAGAGAGTTCTCTTTTAAGTGTTTTTCCAAACTCTATAATCATGAAAAACCTTCAAGTTTTCTATCTCTGGACTCATTAAACAAACAATGACAGACCTGTAATGGGACCGAACCACTCCTTCTCAGGGTTCGTTAAACATACTCCAAAGGACTTATCCGAAGGATAAGCTTATATCAACAAGCATATGTTATCCTCCTCAAGCTTGCGTAAAAATAAAGAGGTACTCGCCAGAAATGGTGGGGGAAATTTTGGGAAAGGGATATGTTTTCGTCTTTGTATTAATTGGAAGTAAGTGTCGCTCTTGAACATGACACCCCCTATTCATCATTTGAAGCTGGTTTGGGAAATCCATTTGTCTATCATTTGATTTGCTACAAGGTCATTCCCTGTGTCGTCTTTGAGTCAATGCTACCAAATCATTGGTCATGTCGTTCATATGTTCAAGAGAAGTCCATCTGAAACCTATATTGAGTCGGCCATCTACAGTTGTCTATTCTCTCTGTGTCGGCCTTCCCTGTGTCCGGTTCAATTTGCACAATACTCTGTTTCACCTTCAAAATCTGTTACTCATTTCGTGTCATTGATGGGGGATACATCAAGGCCCTCCTGCGACGAGTTTTGTTCCATCGACTTCAGCTCATTATCCGGAATCAAGACTTAGAAATTCTTTGGTACCTTGGAACTTGCATGCCTCAATGACAAGATTCCTTGCTTTCGACAGTGGGTTTACATCATTGACCCCTGATCGAAAGATTCCATTGGATGTTCGACTTCAACTCATTTATTCACACTCGATGGATTGTACTAGAGTACCTTGGGAGTCATTGACATCAATGGTGATTTCCTTCGCACTTGTTAACGGTTTCATCAATGATCGGTAATCAAGTGGTTTTTGCCATGTTCAAATTCAACACATGTAATCACATGGTTAGATTCGTAATTTGGGAGATGAGATTGAAGACCCTGGATATAATCTCTTTTGTCCAGGTTGCGATGGAGTATGTATAATCTGTGACACATAGATCCACTGTGTATATCTCGTGGCTATGTCATCTCAATTTGAATTTTCTTGCATAGATCCACAATGTATTCCTAGTGGCTATGCTATATTTTGACGACATGGATCCATAGTGTATGATTGGTGGCCATGACCTATGTCTACAATGTCATCCGTCTATGATCTGAGTATGGGAATGCCTACCTTAGAATTGGTATATATGATATTCTGCAGATGCTTGGTTGTTCGCAGGTTTCCGATTAGGTGTGCTCCTGGTTTCTGACACATACATGCAGCTTACAAAGTCTTTCAGCTGTCACTGATTCCAACCTCATACTTTGGGGGGAATTCTATTACCCATGATTTTGGTCATCATGATGATGTATTGATGATGGTGTACTCAGGCTCTTCATAAGAACTTTCTCCTGAGAAAAGTTACTTTCATCTCTTCCCAGAA
>ML794512.1:78545-90581 GCA_009831015.1 Picea engelmannii
CCCATGATTTTGGTCATCATGATGATGTATTGATGATGGTGTACTCAGGCTCTTCATAAGAACTTTCTCCTGAGAAAAGTTACTTTCATCTCTTCCCAGAAAACTCATTTTTGAAGAAGGTTCGTAGGCTGCTAATATATTTGCCTACGAGAATGCCTGATTCTCGTAGGCTGCCTTAAGCCAGGGTGCGAACTTCTCGCACTGTGTTGAATAGCCAGGGTGTGAACTCTTCCTAAAGCATGGAAAAATATGAATTCTCGATGTTTCTAGAAGGGAATCTTCTAGAAGGATGGGTTGGCATTCGAATGGTTATCCTTGTACTGGATTCCTTGATATTTTGGAATCATTCTTATCCAAGTAACTATCTCATTCTATCCTATATATTGAGGGAATTCTCATGGAAAAGGTTAAGCAAGATTCATTGGAGAATTGGTGAAAGAATTGTGTGAAGGACTTAGCTTGAACAGCAGCTTGGAGACTCTAGCAAGTCTATCAAGAGGATTTGATCTTCTTCATGCAAGGATTGAGCAAGTGTGTGTGTTGGAGCCAAGAGCCATCGAAAGGAAGCTTGCGACATCAAGGCTATCAGGTTGTAATCTTTACTTTCAATTAATATGATACAGTGGCATGTCCGTTTCCCATAAAGCTATTTTCACTTTATTATGTAATTCCTTGATCATACACATAGGTTGACAGTTGAATGTATTGTGCTATCTTCACTTTGGTTGGTTTGTGTTGTCTTGGACTTGACCTCACAAGAGCACCGGAGCGAAGTGGGAGCAACAAAGACCCTAGGAAGCGATAATAAGGTATGTTATTCGTTCCTTCCTCCTAGTTAATTCAATGGTCAAAACTTAGGGAAAGAGTCATGTCCTGCCCTATTTTGTTCTAGATCCAGGTGGATCTAGGGAGATCTGTTAGTGTCTGCACCTACCGATTAATCCGATAACAATGTCCCAGCTAAGGTTGCAGACACCCGAGTCTTGCAAACACCCCTGCCTCTACCTCGGGTGAGACTTCATCTGCTTCGTAGGTGTTTCCAAAAGGGCCGGTAGTTAGGGTTTTGTTGGTGCGCTGCTGTAGCGTTGAACCCTGGGTCTACTCCTGTGCCAAAAAATGGTTCCGTTGTCGAGACCTGAAGCTGTGATTGTTGGGAACTGAGAAAGAAGAAGCTCTGTGCAAATATTTGACCTAATATTGTGAAAGATCTGTGCGTAGATTTGTGCCCTAGTGTGCAATATTCTACTTGATTTATAAATCTCTGTGCTAAAAGAAAGAAGCCCGATCTGAAGAAAAGAGGTCGGATATGAAGGAAAGAGAAATATCCAGAAGCTTTGTGCTCTAAGAAAGGTAAAAGTGAGAGCACTTGATTAAAAGAGGTAAGATCTGCAAGCTCGGTTCTCTGAGAAAGGTAAGAATATTGAAAAGTTTTAGATTTGAAAGCTTTGTGCTCTGTAGAAGTAAGATAAGTGGAATTTTTTGTTTCTAGAGTATGGATCTAGGTATGTTTAATAGAGTCTATTCTAGTTTGGAAACTAGGGTATTAATATATGAAAGAATATTTGATATGAGTAGATCGGATAAGAATAATGAAAGATATGTTATACATATGCATAGAAAAAATGTTTGGACTAATGAATGGATGTAGGATCCCAGAAAGAATTTATTGCAGGTTAGATCCTATGATCCTAGCACACAGTACAGGAGAAGCTAGGGATCACTTAAAAGAAAGAGAGGATTAACCCTCTATTACAGCTGCAAAAAACTGGGACACCTTGCTAAGGCATGCCCTGGGAGAAGACCTGGTTGTCTTTGTTGCAAAGCTATGAACCATGAAGTGTTGGATTGTCCTAGAATGATTGCTAAGCTTGAAAATATGAACATAAGATAAGAAAACCCTAAGGAAGATCCATAAACTAAGGCTATAGAAGAACCCCAGAAAGAATCAGAGAAGGTATTGCTACAGATGAAAGAAACCTTGAATGACCACCGTCATGTTAGATTATCAAAGAGCTTTAAAGAAAAGGAATGCATCGAAGCAAGAATAGGAGACTTCGACATCGACTATGTTCTAGATGAGGAAACATAAGTGAATATCATGACAGAGAGAACTTGGAAAGCTATAGGGAGGCCTGTTATGATTCCTTCATTAGGAGGAATAGGGTTATTCCGAGGAAAGCTGATAAACCTATGTGGGAAGCTCGCTCGCATACCTATGAATGTTAATGGAACTTCGACAGAAGAATATTTTGAGATTATTCAATTTATTGAGGACAACGCCCCATTTACCATGTTACTATGGAAACCTTGGATTGAAAGAGATCAAGCCAGACGAAAAAAAGAAGAAGAAGTTTTAGAGCAGAAGAAACAAGAGTTAAAAGATTTCATGACTAGAAGGATCACATACTTGATTGAAGAACAAGAGAACATATCGAAGCTATTTAACACTAGAAAACTAGATGTCGAAGCTGCAAGAACATTAGAAGACTCACAGGATACTGAATTACCTATCTCGGATAAAGAAGAGGTGTTACCCCTGAGTCCTAGGAGAGAATCTCAATAGCGCGTAGTGACTATGTCCAAAGACGATGAGAATCAGAATGGAAAAATGACTACCGAGACGAAGCTCACTGGGAGGAAGGCTATAAAGCTAAGTAAGAAGAGAGATAAGTTTGAAAAGTTACAAAAGGTTCTAGAGGGAACTTCACAGACAAAAAAATTGCAGAATTGGAGCTTCGCCGGGATATCAGAACAACGACACATGACACTTTTCCATGGCGAGGCAATATAGCCATTGGGACCGATATATCTGTTCGAATGCCTCTCCAAATGGGTTAGAAAGAATTAATATCTCGACACTAGACCGTTGGACCACACCATAATGGACATAAAAAGAGTTAATGAGGCTTCATAACCGTTGTCGAGTTTCCTATTTATCCCATCGCGCCATGCACGGAGAACACTTTTGCTAACCAAGAATTTGAGCCCACAGACCAAGTGAATTGTATACAGTGATCATTTCCCTCTTGCTGTTTATTCTAGTGCAGTATCTGAGTTAATTGTGAACCTGATATTATTAATCCCGAGCGTGTATGTTCGACCAGCTCACCGCATTTGAAGAATTTGTAACAAAAGTACTCCTCAACTTGATGACTGAAAGAGTCATGTTGGAGAGAGGATTTTCTACCAGTCTACAAGAATCATTGACGAGAGGACTGCCGACCTCTCCATCCACTGCTTGAGCTGGACCATCACTACCCATAGACGAAAAGAGAACTAAGCACATAGACGATCTCGCAAATGCTAAGTTGATTCCAAGCATTTTACCTGCCTATCTACCACCTTTGAGCGACACAATAAATTGAGACAATGTGCCCAGAGACTTCGAGTATAACTTGGTTACTGCATACTTCCCGAAGGGGATAACGCAGTTTGCGTAGACCAAGATAAGAATGTAGCATTGAAGTTTAGTGAATTCAACCTCGGTGACAGGAAGGTCTACAACATGCTTGCCTCACATAAGTACCTGACTAGGACAAGAGGAAATAATTCAAAGATAATTCCTTATTCATGGACCCATAACCTCGCACATTCCACACTGCTTAACGCCATGAAGATTCCTCACTTCAGAAGACACCAAGAAGTGAATGCATGTATCAAGATGGTGCTTCCCTGTTACCATGGTAGATACTTATGGTTAAACCATTGTATCACAGTGGATCCGACATTGATCAATCGGATCACAGGGTTGAGTATGCAAGGCCCTGACCCACAAGATTTCTATCCCAAAAAAACAATGGATCGTGCTCTCTCACAAAGGATCAAGGAAACCTACGGCGATGTTAAGAAGGGAACACGAGGCTACAAGGTAGCCTCTATCCAGAGTGGAGCAGTGCACCTATCCTGTCAATTGATCACAGGAAAGTTGGTCCGCAAGAACTGACCCACCCAAGTCACTGGTTTTGTAGTCGACCTCGCAGGGAAGTACGTGGAGGGCCTACAAATGAATTGGGCAAAGTACCTTGTGAACCAGTTGGAACTAGATTGCAGGGAAGCACAATATCAAGGATACGAGTTCCACTTCAGTTGGATTCTAATCATGATTCTTTTCATCGCATGGGAGATGCCGGAAGGTGTGACCTTCCTGAACATCGAAACCTTTGAACCTCTGGCTGCGAAGTTCAGTACACTGTGGTATTCCAGTGACATGAACAAGAAATGGAAGTCAAATGTCATATTCCACACATATTACAATCAACTTAAGTTAGCTATCCAATATGAGCCTCGCATCACGCCAAATACTCTCCATAGGTTTCGGCCTTTAATGAAATTAAGCGTGGACCACCATTTCATTTATATTATAGCGCGCGGTGATGAGCACAAGCAACAACTTCAATCTTACTACAAGATGATAGAGGAGGACTTAGAAGAAATCACCAAGGAATGGTCAGTGGACCTCCTCATTCCAGCCGACCCTGCGGAGATGTCTGAAATTGACAGTCCGGAAGATGCACATGATACACCCGGACCTAGCAAGATAAAGAAGACCAAAGAGGTCCATGATTTAGATAGCGCATTCGTGAAGACTGCTTCCATATCAACAGAGCAAGGAGGATATGGTAGAGAATTTGAACAAAAGAAAGGAGAGTTTACACCGCCTAGAGACGAGGGGGATCTCTCGAAGGAAAGGAAGGTTTCCCCCTCGAAGCCTTCTTCCCAGAATAAATGAAGAGAATCTATGACCAAAATGTAGACTACTCTCACCTCAGATGACTTCGATTTCATTATAGCAACATTGAAAGATGCTTCCCTGGAGATAGCAGAGAAGTAAGAGGCTCAGCAGGAGGAGATATACAATCAAATTAAGGTTGAACTTTAAGGGGTGCAACAGGCACTTCAGTCCAACCGCGCAGTCTCCACTGTGCCTCTGCCATTGGAAACACCAGAATTGGGAGATGAGCCATCTCAAATATACCGAATCGCTGATACAGTCGAATTTCGCCTTCGACGAGCTCAGGAAGAAATAACACAAGCCACCTAGGCTTTGGCACAAGTACAGGGAGACCTTGTAGAACAACGCAGTACTACAGAACGAGAAAATATTTCTCTGCAAGTGAAGTGTTATAGAAATATTTGCCTCACCATTGTTATCTTGCACAGAGGGCCTTTTTCCATTTTCCCTATGCAGACTTATCAAACTCCTTTTTGATAAATCCAGAGCCAAAAATATATATTTTTCCACATATATGCTCCCTAACTGCTTTGCAAGATGCGTATATGCTTGATGCTCCACTACAGCTCGCGTATATTGGGGTTTGTGCCAGAAAATACAAAATGAGGTCGGGTTTCCATGTCACGACAGAAGATCTCTGATCTTTGGCCTTCCATATACTGCAAACGTTCCGACTCGGCCCTTCAGTTGCATTCTGGAGGCTATAAGAGCACAATTTTGAGCTATGGAAAAAGAGAGAGAAAGCATTCAACTTTGAGAGAAAAGTTACTCTGGAGAAATTATTTCATATTGAGTCTGCATCCCTTTGTCCCTCAAGCCTGAACACAGTGTTCAGCCCCCAAGATCTTCCCTTATTGTCAAGATAATCTCTTTATCTCTTTGCTATGAGCTTGCCATTGGTGAAGGATTGAAGTGGTGGAGACCCAGTTGGAAGGAACTTGGTTTCTTGGTTTCGAACCGTGCCGACACAGAAGTAAGTAATGTTATACTTCTGTGGATCAATCATTAATAGAAGTACTCATTTCCCATCCTATCGATATCTTGCAAATATATGATTATTATCCATGGGCATGTTTGTAATGTTTAATAATGGATTGTGCTATCTGATGTGATAACTCATTTTATATATTGTCACTATATACTTGCATCGCTTGTTCGTTGAAAAATTCTTGCAAGTATAAGGCTTTGGGTCAAAGTGCTCAATGGTGGAATGACATCAAATGATTGGATCGAGGTAGGCTTCTTCCTCATATTGCACATTAGTTTATATAGCACATGTTGGAATTGAGTTGATTTTTGTAGTCATACCTGTCTGTTGTGGTTTACCCTTGGCCATAAAGAGTTTTTCCCTTGTAACAGAATTGGCAACTCCACTGGGGAGAGATCTTCCTTCTAAGGGTTGAAGTATTTTTCCTTCTTACATTGCTCTTTTTCCTTTGTATTTCTTGTCATATCACAGTTGGACAGAGTCTGTTCACTCTGGGTCTAAGTTTTCATCCTTTTAACCTTGCTATACGCTCCCTTTTCCCTGACAACCATGTGTATACGTTTGTTGTCCCACTACAAGAGGCATATATACACCCTTTTCTCTTGAACATGAGCGTATACCACTTCCCCTTTGCTTGTTTTCTTGGTTTAGTGACCGCTGGGTAGGTTTTGAGGATCACCGAGCCTTCTTGGGTCTTTGTGGTACCTATTGATATTATTTGGGATGACAGGAAACCTTTTTGGAGTTGAATTTTTGGGTGACATCTTTCTCTTTGTTTTCCATTTTTGATTTTTCCTTGGTAGTTGGGTTGTCTGCTTAGCTACTTGATATTCTGCTCGAGTGATTACTTTTATACACAGTAGAGGTTGTATATCAAGTTTCTTATCAGTCCATGCATTTTCTTTTTAAATAAATTGAAAATACAAAAAAAAATAGGCATTTTGCATTGGTTGGTATTTTTGTCTTTGAAACTTTATCATTAGCTTAGCACATTTAACGAAAGATTGCATTTTATTTTTGAGTTGCAGAATTAAAATTTAATATTGCACTGTTTTATTTAGCATATCATTCACTGAAAAGTTAAAGTTAGGGTTTGCATTATATATATTTTTATTCTTATGCAGAGTCATAACACCATGAGTTTCATTTCCATACCTTTTTGAGTAATCACGACAAATAAAATTTATGTTTTAAACTAAAATTGATTCATCATGATTTTATTTTTTAGGGTGCAGAAACTAGGCTAGGATTTAGTGCCTTGGAATAGGATTTTGTGAGTAAAATTCTCCAAGGCAATTAAATCAACTTATGTGTATGAGACATGGAGTTGAGAAATCCATTGTATAATTGGTAATATCAGGAGGCTTCGCTCACACCGGAGTTAATCACTAGGTTGCACGAAGTTAGTTGAAGGGATAACCCCTGGATACTCACCTAGCGTCAGAGATATTTCTATAGATTTATTTGTATTTGGGGATCTTTCTAGTGCCCATACCTCTGTGAGAGGCGGTACTTTCAAGGTTTCGGGATTTGCTACCTTGTCCATACGGTGATACAGACTTACGATTGTTTTCCTGTGCATCGGTTATACAATGGTTTATTAGTTTCTTGACTTAGCTTTCTCATAGGTTACTTGTAGGGGTTATTCTGCTTGTATCCTGAGTCAGATAGGGGTCAGACTACACACAACCTTTATGGAGGATTACCTCTCTGGGGGGGTCTGACTGACTGGTTGTTAAGCTTACGAGGGCCCTTATAACTGATTCTGTTACCTCCAAACTTTAGCAAGGAGTCTTAGGTCCCTCTTGGATGAGACATACCTTCTCTAGCGAGGGAGGCCACTTAGCCAGTTTAGCATGTTTGCATGCATATTGGTCGTTTGACTTTTTGGTATGCTCTTTGATTATTAGTTGACCATAGGATTTCATGCTGGGTTTTTGTTATTATGGATAGTGGAGTTCCCTTCACTCCCTCATTTACTGCTACCCCCCCCCCACATGATGTTCATGGGGGAAAATCCGTCTGTTTCTTATAATGGTATGCATAACTATAACACTCAGTCTGCACCTTGGGTCTCTAGCCATTTTTCTATTGATATGCCTTCCCTCATGCAACTCTCTCCTTGGCCCACATATATGAATCCTAGCATTGGACCCGGGGGCACCATGGCTCCGATGACTACTTCTTCATTTGATATGAGTCGTGTCCCCGTGGGAGGTTGGAACCTTCCTACCTATGGATCCAATACTAGTTATTCTCTTTCAGGAGACAATACTCAGATGGGTGTCTATCCCACTTATTACCCCCCACCCATGTATCTTTCATCTTCCATGTCAGTTCCTCCGAACACTTTTTCCATGACAGGTCCTCAAGTACCCCTAGGTCTTCCGTACGGGGAGAATCAATTTTATAATTCGGGCTACCCTCTTTATGGGACCCCTTCACAAGGGGGCAACATATATCCTCACTCAAATAATCCTTATCCAGCCTCAGTCTCTCCATAGACCCCAGTGACGATGCTCGTCCAAACCTTATTAGACCATTTTGGCGTGAACCAACACCTTACTAGGCTAGGGCAAGGGGTACACCAAGATCATGCCTGGCTTGCAATTTTTTAGAATCAGTCTTTCCCCAGACTGTGGACTCAAATGCCACCATCAATCGCCAGCCTAGTCACTATCAGTCATACTGGTGCTCCATCTCCAACCTCTGCCAGTAATGTTGGAGATGAGTCGACTTCTTCTACCAACTACGTCGAAAACTTACCCCCAACCTCTACCAATTATGTCGGGGGAACCATTCTTTTTTCCCCGAATCACAACCATGTCACGTCTCCTGCTTCTATTCATCATACATGAGATGACTATCTGTCCCCTGCTAGTTACATCGAGAAGCCCAGATGCCTTAGACGTAATCCTAAATTCTTTTGCAAGACTTGCAAAGGAAGTCACCTTACTCGTTTGTGTCCAATTACTGCCGAGATACCCAAAGCATGGGGTTCACCCAAGAGCCCTTCAAATTTTGAGGCATCTATGGTTTCTCTTCACAACACTCCTCCCTTGACCGTCTCGGTGGTTCCACCGACGTGATCTTCTCCCGACCTCACCCCCTTTGTTAAAGATGAAGCGTCTCTTTCCCCCACTACTACGCATCCTCTTCAACCTATAATTGAAGAAGTGGCCACACCAGTGCAATCTCTAGTCAACCCTACTCTCCCTGAAGAGAACGAAACACCTTTCAGCCATGTCATCAACATTCCACACCCTCCCCCTTTTGAACAAGAGAGATTTATTCTTCCCCCGAACGCTCTCCCTCCTAGTCCTGACGAGGTTCCTTTTGATTGGGACGACCTGATGGGACATCCCATTCCCCCACCTATGTCTTTTCCATTAAGAAGCATTATTCGAACCATCACAGAGACTGTATCCTCCATTAGCACCTTCTCCTCCTTGACTTGGAAAGCCTTGGGTTTTCCCAAGCTATTGTCAGCTATCTGCAAGATACTGACTTTCACCAGAACGCTAGGACGGGAGCCTTGGCCTCCCCCCTTACATGTTGATTAGACTCCCAGATCACGAGTCTTAGTTAATCTCTTTTCCGACTCGTTACTAAAAATTGAAAAGATCACTGAGTGATTTGTCCCTTTCACACTTGTTAAAATTGGATTTGAAAGATCATGAGTCTTAGTTAAGCTCTTTTCTGACTCTCTATCAAAAATGGAAAATATCGCCGAGTGAACTTGTCTTCTTCACACTCGTAAATTGGATTTGAAAAGATGTCTATTTGGCAAAAGTTTACCCCTTTTTCACACCAAATAGACTACAAGATATAAAAAAGGACATTTTTTGGCGTTAAATTGTGATTGCATCTCATGCCCTTGCGTGCAGTATTGAGCCTTTAGTCAGTTCTCACTTTGCGTTATGAACCATGGCCCAAGCAGTTTGCATCCTCAACCAAGCAGATCCTTGTTCTTATCCTTCGTAATTTGACACCCTATACCTTGGAGGGAACATCACCCCGAGTGTCCATCTCTTGCATGCATTTCCTTGCATTGAGCATAGGTACGTTCCACTACTGGATCTAGTTTTACTTATTTGTGACACTCGTTCCCTCCTCTTTATCATAGCATTCATTTGTTATGAAAAAACAAAAAAAGACGGGCGGGAAGGGAGTACTATATTGTAATTGGAAGAAGTCATGTCGCCTTTGAACATAGCACAAATTTATTGAGTCCTTGTGTCATCATAATTTTGGGTTTAGCATGGCCTTAGTAAGCTGATCTCGTTACATAATTTTCTCTACCGACTGGTTAATATTCCAACCACTACAAAGAACATTATGGATGCCTCCTACGTCTAATTGTCAAATCATTAATTCTATGCTGCCAGAGTCCACCGTATGTCTCATGCTCTTGTTCAAAGGAAGTCTATCGACCTGTGTCGACCACTCTTCAGAAATCTTGACTTCGCATGTCGGCCATACCCTCAGTTTGTCTCAGAATCACATGATACTTTGGTTTTATGATGCACCTTGGCCCTACTTTCATCATTGGTAGGTCACCTTGAACCCAACAATCGACATTTCATAATGGGTTGTTGACTGGGTGGTTTCCCTTGTGTTCGACGACATGACATCTATTCACACTTTGGGATTCGTGCAATGTCTTGGATGCCATTAGCCTTATTGGTGGTTTCCTCACCTTTGTCAACAATTTTCATCATTGGCTGCTATTCAGAGGGTATTTTTCGTGTACCACTTGCATTTGGCAGATGCGAAAGATGCATAGGGTTGTTGGTTCATGAACATGTTCTTCGTCGGATCTCCACCAAATCATGAAGCTCCTGCTTTGTTCCTCGTACTGACTGACGAGAGATGCCTTAATGCTCTCCTTTTAGAGGGTCTCTTTCCATCGACCTCAGCTCATGTATTCTGGATGTTAATATTATGGTAGATGCGAGCGGAATTTACCCCCACGTGTGAACCTGACAAGAATAGAAGACTCCAGGGAAGCAAGAGAAACCCTAATGAGTTGGCTAATAACCCTAGAAGCCTTGTCGGCTCAAGAAGATAATTTATATTAGGCTATTAGCCTCCAAGAGAAGAAGTCGACCAAAATTAATAATAATATATTGAATAGACACATACCCAGAAGGAGAAGTCGACCCCAACAAACTGGCAGGATTACTATAAATAGAGGGCGCCAGTTCTCATTTGACAGCATCTCAGAATTGCAGTTTCCCAGTTGGTGCGCATTGCAGTTGCAGTTTGGTGCGCAGGTTTGGAGGAGGGTTGCAGGTGCAACTGCAGCAGCAGCTAGTTTCAGTATTGGCTTGGATATATCTTGGCTAGGGTTTGGAACATCTGATCATTCTTTTTTGATGCGCTATCCTTGGGGATTGATGTGCTACTCTTTGTTTGGCTATCTAGCCTAGGGTTTGATTTTGGAGGAATTCTCAGTCAAGGTTAAGGTGCTCGGAGGGAGGCTTCGGCCTATGGTTGGGTGACGAAGGTATCGTCAATGGTAAAATGAGCACACCATCTTCTATATTCTAACAGGTTATGGGCCCACACCCCTTCAGTCAGCCTAAAAAGCTGGAAGGAAACATAGCCGCTAGATATTGGGCTCGTTGAGGAACTGCCGCTAGGGTTACTAGCAGGAGCAGCTTCCAAAAGAACTGCAGCTAGGGTTACCAGCAGAAGCAGTTGCAGAAACCCTAAACCTCTTGTCGAGGCACCTTAAGTGACGAGATTGACCTAATCTCTAGATAGATTAGTGCGACCTAGCCCAACGCATCTCCTGGTACTCTCAGAAGGCCAAGATGTGAAGTTTGGATTTCTAGTCAAATCTAGGGTTTGACCAAGTCAAGCAAGCCATGACGAACTCTATGAAATCTGAGAACAATCTATATGGAGCCTCTAACTTCAGAGCATGGAAGACAAGGATCAAACTCATCCTTGCTAAGAATAAAGTGCTGGATATTGTGAAAGGAAATATTGTGAAGCCAGAGTTTAAAGAAGGAGAAGAGAAGGAACCGCAGAACATTGCAGCTATGGAGAAGTTCAAAGACGTTGACATCAATGCCATGAGTATCATAGTGGATTCCATAAAATACCACTTGATACCCTACATCTCCCATATTGACTCATCGAAGAAGATGTACGATGCCGTAATGAATCTCTTCTCAGTCAGAAACATTGGACAAGTTATGAGTCTGAAGAATGAGCTCTGTGACATGAAGATGAATGATGATGACAACATAACATCATACTTTGTAAGGATCTCCCAGCTAAGAGATCAACTACAAGCTATTGAAGA
>ML794512.1:105824-131259 GCA_009831015.1 Picea engelmannii
CAAATATATGATTATTATCCATGGGCATGTTTGTAATGTTTATTAATGGATTGTGCTATCTAATGTGCTAACTCATTTTATATATTGTCACTATATACTTGCATCGCTTGTTCGTTGAGAACTTCTTGCAGGTATAAGGCTTTGGGTCAAAGTGCTCAACGGTGGAACGACATCAAACTATTGGATTGAGGTAGTCTTCTTCCTCATATTGCACATTAGTTTATATAGCACATGTTGGAATTGAGTTGATTTTTGCAGTCATACTTGTCTGTTATGGTTTACCCTTGGCCATAGAGAGATTTTCCCTTGTAACAACGCAGTATTGCAGAATGGGAAAATCTTTCTCTGCAAGCGAAGTGGGATGAAGAAAAAGCACAAATGCAGCAACGCAAGGAACAATTGCTCGCAAAGAAACTCAAAGTAAAGGAAATGGTTCACAAACAACTTCACTATGTGAAAGTCGTAGAAGTAAAGAACGAAGAGCGAGTTCCACAGAGGGTGGCACAACTTGAAGAAGTAATCCAACAACTCCAGCAACACATAACAGACTTAGAGCTCCGCATTGTGCTTGAAACCCCTCGAGATGTAAGAGACCAAAGGGAAGAAACTACCCACAATGCAGTTGACAGACTAAAATCTCTTGCCTTGGAGTGCAAATAGTTGAGTAACTGCAACGCCCAAACATATGAGAACCTCACCGAGAATACAAAGTTACAGGCATTAGAGTCACAACTCAAGGAAGAAAAGAAGCATGCAGACACACTACATGCGCAACTGAAGGCCTTGTCGGTTGTGGAAAGAATGAAGCGGTATCAGGAGCAACACAATGCCTAGCAGAAGATCCATATGATTCAAAGCAGAGAAATGGAAGTTACTCAATGGCTTCAACCAATACAAGATAAGGCATGCCAATTATTCACAGAGGTTGAAATCCGAGGAGCAGAGCTAGAACAGGCTGTCATCACAACAAAACAACGCCTAGAAGGTCCCGTGAACGACACAGTGATCTAGGAGTTCACCGAGCAAGAGGCCATCACATAGTAGAAGGTCGAAGCAGCTCGAGCCAAGCTCAAGGTGTTCGAGGCAGAACTGATTAGACCAGAGTGACTTGGGACGAGTCACAGGTGAGTGTTGGGGGCTTGTTGGCCCTTGAACAAGTTTTGGGAGATTTTTGGTCATGTTGACCTATTTTGGAACTTCAACAGCTTGTCGAAGGAGGAGCGCAAGATGAAGTAGAGATCATGGGATCTATGCCCACTTTTGGATCCTTTTTGGGTTTTTGGGAATATGTAAAGGGAATGGGATGTTGGCCCATGGGTTTACCCATGTTTAGGCCTATTTTGTAATATATAAATAGACACTTAGGCTAGATGGAAGGGGAGAAGTGCATCTATGTGATGTGAATGTATGCTAAGTGCAAGTAGATTCTGTAATTGATTACTGCATGACTGTAAGAGACTTGCAGAGATAAGTGCAGGTCCTTGTAACAGATTGTGGAAGGTTGAGTGTTGTAACGCAGGAAAGAAGGATCTAGCGAGCTGCACAGATCTTGTGTCCTGTGCAGAGTAAGGGTTTTGAGGCTCTGTGCTTGTAATTGATTGACTGAAGACAATAAAGAAGAAGAGTTTGTGGACATAGCCCCAGGGTGGAGGTGAACCATGTAAACACTGTGTTATCTTGATTTATGCTTTCTTAATGTGTTTATGTCTTCTTTTGCTAAGTTCTTTGAGATGATTAGATAGATCTGCTTATGCTTAGTGCTAATGACATGTGAGAATGTTAGATCTGATCCATATGAATGTACTTAGTTCTTGATCCACTAGATCTACCTCTCTATTTATGCTAAGTGCTTAATTACGTTATATCAATGTGAATGCTGCGAAGCCCTGTTTTATTGGTAAAGTAGATGTTGATTGCATATTGAGGAATTGACGATGATAAGTGCTTTATTAAGTATTAAAATCACAGATTTGTGTCCCAGCTAAGGTTGCAGACACACGAGTCTTGCAACTACCCCTACCTCTACCTTGGGTGAGACTTCATCTACTTCGAAGGTGTTACCGAAAGGGCTAGTAGTTAGGGTTTTGTTGGTGCATTGTTGTAGCATTGAACCCTGGGTCTTCCCCTGTGCCAACAACGACGTTGGAATTGGTAAAAGAAACCTCCCATTCATTAGCATTTAATAATTTCTGCTAAGATCAATACCTCATTGTAGTCAAGGCGTATACATGCATGATCCACTTGAATGATGCTCTAGGTATTAGGGAAGACCCGAATGTCAGGCCATCTATGTTGGGCTTGGAAAAGTGCCCATATTAAGAGAGCATGACTACTGATAATCTAGGGTTTACACGGGGGCATTGCCGAGGTAAGAAAACCTGACTTGTTTTCTTTAATTTGTTAATGCTTTACTACTTGTGCTGCGATGATAGAGATTTGATCTCCACTTTCTATTTGTCAAGGATGCCATATGATGTGATGCGCCAGAATCTATAATCCATGAATCAGATGGGGAATTAATTGCAACCAGAGAAATATGATTACCTTTCTTAGATGCATGGTCTTCTTCTTTCTTCTTCTTGGCTCCTTCAGGAATGACGTTTCCAAGGTTGTTCTTATGAAGTACCTATGCCACAAGTTTGATTTTATTCTTCATGCATGTAGATTCTTCATGATTTGGTTTATTGCAATAAGTGCACTTCTTTAACTTCTTCTTTTTTCCTTTGGAATTTGAAGAGTCTTTGGAACCCAAAGAATCCTTTAAGGGTTTGGAATATGCCTCCTTTTCTTTATGTTTCTCCTTTCCTTTCTTTTTGGATTTTTGATTGGATGACCCTTTTCCATCTTGCATGGTGAGTGCATGTGCTTTGGGTTCCTTAATTAGACCCATTTGAATGAGTTTTTTCTTCTCATGTGTGAGAGAATCAATGGACTACTCCATGGTAGGCATCTTTGACTTAGATCCCAAAATATATCTGCTAGAATGGAAAGTGGAGACATAGACAACATTTTCTGGTCCTAGCTTAGCCAAGATTGTTAGAATAAGTTGGTCCACTTGTTTAGAATTATCAAAACCACAAGATTCCAAGCTCAATATCAAAGATTTAAACTTGCTAAAGAAATCATGTATATTATCAAAACTTTTAGGATCCAAGGTATTTAACTCTACCTCAAGAATATGACCTATCATCTCATCCTTCTTTCCAAAGAGACCTTCCAAGGTGGTCCAGATCTCGTTTGGAGTCTTTCATGTGGAAACATGAAACCATAAATCAATTGAAATTAATTCAAGAAGAAGTCTTGTAGCCTCATCCTTATGATTCACCCATTTGGTCTTCTTAATCACTGATGTAGGTTTCGTTTCTGTCACCATCATCAAATTGTACAATCCTTTCCTTTTGAGTTGGAACTTAGCCTTCGTATTCCATTCAAAATAATTTTATGGTGTGAGAATTATCACCAAATTTGACTGAAGAATTGGTGTCGTATCCATCCCTCTTATTGGTTCTGAAAACCCTGAAAATTAACCTCAATTTGCAAGTGAAAAATCCCAAGAAATCACTTCAAAAAGTCAATTTTTGAACAATATCGCACCCAATATGAAGGACACAGAGCGACAATGTGTGCACCATGTTGGAAGAACACAATGCGCTTCTTCATGACTCTTAATTGTCTTCTTGCAAGGCGTCAACACACACACATTTTTTTGGTCAGTTCAAAACCACAAACAACTAGTTATGGTCTCACCTAGTCATTGACAAACCTCCAATGAAATCCCTGGAGATAATCTCCATTGTCTACTGGGAATTGGTAATAGCATGTACAACCCAATTTTCCTATTTCTTTGTTTATTGATGCTACAAAGGACACAACCTGAAATATATTTGGAAACATGTTCTTGCATCTTAGGCTAATACATATACCTTATAGATTTTCCATTCTTTTTCCAATGCCAAAATGTCTATCAATTCTTGAGGTATGAGCTTCTATGATCAACATAATTATCCTTTCCCATGGAATACATTTCTTTCCTAATTTTTAAAGTATCCCATATTGGAGATATTATTCATTTTATTTTGAATTAGTTGTTGTTTTCTCTTTCAACTACTGAAAAACCTCTCAAAAGTCAGCATCATCCACATACTTTAATCATAGAAATTCATATGTGAAGGGTTCAATTCATAATAATGCTATCACAACCATAATTTTATACATGGAAACATCATGTCTACATCCTTGTTTTCCGTGCCCTCCTTGTATTTGATTTCCAAATGGAATTTCTACAAAAATATCATTCACTTGTAATGCCTATCTTGACACAACTTGGTATGAATTAACAAATATTGGAGTGGTTGGTGATCTGTTTGAATCAATATCTCCTTACCCAAGAGATAATGCTTCCATTTCTTCACTGCTTGTATGAGGTCATAGAGTTTTCGATCATGCATTGGGTATTTCAACACTGCTCCATGAAAAAACTCAAAGTGATATCACATAGGCCTTTCTTGCATAAGGATTGATCCCATGGAATACACACTTAAGTTTGTCTCGATCTTGAATAGATGCAATGAATTAAATATGGCCAAAACTGGTGCTTGAATAGTTTTTCTCTTTGAATCATCAAAAGGGATTTGTTTTTGTTGGCCATGTTATCCCCATTTTGTGGGATGGATATGGAGATGATGTTTCGAGGCACTCAGGTTGCATACATGGAGTACCGAGAGACAACTTGACCAACAATGTCCACTTGCACAGATGAAGACCCACCTCACCACCATTGCTCCAGGTTGATCATGATGACATCCACCACATCATTTGGCCTCTGGAAGACATTGGGTCTTGCTCCATGAGGTATAAGTCAGATATTATGGTGAGTGTCATTTCAATATTTGAGGCATTTGAGTTTGTTACATCTATTAGTGCTTTTTATTATGTGACATTTTCTTGGAAATTATGCTCTTTTCCCTATTTCACCTTGGTGGTTGACATTGCACCCTAGTAAGTGGGACACCCTTAGGGATAGGTATGCTACTAGGAGGTCCTTTGGAAAATTCATCATTCCATTCCTGACCATACTTTCCATTTTCCACATTTCATTCCCTCATCTCCTCACTTTTTGGGTTTTTCAGGAATACTAACCCAAGAAGGGGTTGTCCCTCATTTCATGGGAAGAAGGGGTTGAAGGCCCAGAGGCTTGTGGCTGGAAAAAGATGATAGACTAATTATGAACCTTCCAGATGATTGCCCAAAGAGGTTCTAAGAGAAATGAAAAGGTTCTCCTAAAAAATCGAAGACCTGCAAAAGAAAAATAACATTATATAGATGTCCCTACTTGTTGAGGTGTGTACATTCATGCAGTGTCCCTTTCTTTCCTTGCATATGGAACTCTGTGTACCTATAACCTCAAGTGGCCTTGTCGTACTCCCCCCAATATAATCGATTCACTAATAGGGAAATGACAAGCTAAAGGAAATGGCTTTCAATCTCTTGTTTTTCAAGTTCTAGTGATTATTACTTTTTGGCCTAGAACAAAGGATGAGGAGGTCATTTCTGGGTTGCTAATTCTTTCCCAACTCTATATTTGTAGTGCTTTGCTATCTTCATCTTTGATGTTGATGTTTTGATAAATCAAGAGATTTATGCATTTAGGGATGTTTTTTTAATCCACAATTATGACTTCCAACCATAATTTACCACCGAGGCTTCAACGTCTCCTCCATTGAACAATGGAAGCTTTGATTTCCTTCGCAATGGAAATGGTTCCTATATATATTCTTCGATTCGATATTTGAAATTGACTAGGGATGAATCTCAATTTATCTTCGAGATGACTTCCTTTGATAATAATAACAATCCTTCGATTATTGGAAGGCGAGGTTTAGATTCAAGCACTAGTAGAAGAATCACAACCCATATGCGATTTAATTTGATGTTTATTACAATAGGGAAACTCAAGTAGCCTTGTTACATTGTAAAATATAGTAACTTTCAAGTTTCACCTACTTTTTCTCTCACTAATATGTAAGCCGCAAATGACATAGATATCATTTAACCATTGATAAAATTTATTTACTTCCCATTATACATATATAATGTCTCATCAATATTAAATATAAAATTATATATTTAATTTATGTTTCAATTAAAATTTTTCATTTAAATCAAAGCAAATTACACATATAGCTGCAGAGGTGTACATTAGTCTGTGATGAAGTGCACTACAGTGTTAAAGCATTAAGTTATGTGAGGTCATCGGATCGAAACCTCCACTTACTTGTGTGCTTGTTTGAGGCATGTGTAGTTACACTTAAAGGTTATAGTGATAGCATTCATAATCGACCTTATATCATGAAAATACGAACCCTCTCTAATTGTAATTCCATTAAAAAAAACACATATTTTTATTAGTTATGAAAATTAATAAATTATTTAAAAAAATAATATAAATATGAAAAAACTTAAAATGTAATTAAAACTTTCCCTAACAATATTTCAATGTTACATACATTAAAAAAAAAAACAATATTTGTTTATATCCATGGTAAAAAAATTACGCACCAAATAAGAAACATTTTCTAAAAACTTTTAACACACAATTAAAAAAACATAGTGATTAAGATGAAAATAAAATTAATTAAATTAAAAAGTATATCAATAAATATTTGTAAGATTATTAAATATTATTAATAAGATGAAAATAAAATTAATTAAATTAAAAAGTATATCAATAAATATTTGTAAGATTATTAAATATTATTAATAATATTGTTAGAGAAAGTTTATTAATAATAAAAAAATAAGAGAAAGTTTAATAATGAAAAAATAAGTATAAGTTTCTTTTTTTCTAATCATAGATTGTGGCTTCTTACGATGGATCAAATTAAGGTTAATTTGAAGAAAACTACAAGTGTTTGGTTTAATAATAGGTCATGAGATCATAATTCGTAAGCCACAACCCCTCAACGAATGGATGATTCATTCCACTGGAGTCCCTAACCTCTATCATAAATCACTAACACATTAACACTAAACTATGTAGTTCCTAACTGAAAACCCCTGAACCTATTTTCCCCTAACCAATTAATGAACCCTTGGCCTGGACCCCTTAATCACTAAATCAACTCTTAATCAACTAACCCTACAACCATACATGCCCTAACCCCTAACCCATTACCGTTAACTTAGAACCCTATAACCATTAACTCACTAAACATCCCTCATGTGTTATTCCTCAAAATCGTGAGCACATCTCACTCGTAGGTGAAATATTCCGATTGTAGAGAAAGTGTGATGGTTGGGGGCCCCACACATGGTTCATGAGCCCCAAAGTCAAATGCTATCAAGTAGCACTTTGACTTTGGACCTTAGAGCATGCCCTTGGCTATGACAACCATCCCTAGTGTGCTAAACCTCAAAATGGCCACCAAATCATGCTCACATGCCAAATATTCTCTTCGTAGGGCCTATGTTTTAGCTTGGGGCCCCATGCATGTTCCATGAGCCATAATGATAAATGATATGACCTGACGCTAGATTTTGATATCAAACCATATATTGGCATCAAGAACCATCTCTTTTATGCAAACAAGTAGCCACCATATCCTTCTTACATGTCAAATATTCCCTTTGTAGGGTCTATGTGATAAAGTTCATAACATATGTGCTAGCCTAGGGGCCCACTCATGTCCCATGAGCCTTAGAGACATATGTTATATTCGGGGACCTTGGATTTTGGCATAGTTTGGCATGTCTAACTCGTTAACGACTTTGGCCCCTAGCCTAGTAACTCTTAACCCCTCACTACTAACCCTCGACCCATTTATGCCTAACCCCTAACTCACATATGCCTAACCTACTAACCGTTGACCCTAATGCTTAACACATGACTAACATATAGTATGACTAATGTATAACTAACCTTTTAGTTCAGAGGTGAATGGTAACCCACAAAATGTGAAAGATTACCAAAATATTTCATTCTTAACTTTTGACTTGAGATGTGAATGGTCAACAACAAGACCGGAGTTATTACCCAAAACATGTGAAGGGTGCTTGTTGAGGAGTTACCAAGTTCTTAATGTCATTGCATTAATGTGATATGCTTATGTGAACATGTTTATATATAGGTTCGAAGTTCTTATGTGAACACATTAATATACAAGTTCCAAGTTCTTCATGTCATTAGAATAATGTGATATGCTTATGTGAACACATTGATATATAAGTGTATAGTCAAATATATAAATATGTAATAAAGTGTGTCTTTAGCGAATCAATCGAGTGATTAGATGAAAAATACAAGTGCCTTAACCATATCACACATGTATAAATACCTGTGAAATATGAATGCAACACTACACTAGTCTCCCCTTTCATATATTTTTGTGCACATTTATGAAATTGCTACAATGTAGTTAGTCTCTTGATTTGCATGTTGTAGGCTTCTTTGTTGTTCCCCTTTGGAAGTTGGATATTCAATATTGGTTAATCCTCCTATAAGCCCTTGGTCCTTTGCCATGTCTTGTCTAAAACTCCAAATTCCCAACTAACCTCTAACCAAATTGTGAGCTCTAACCCCTAAATATTGAGTTTATGTAGATGTAACTGGTGACTTAGTTGGGACATTAGACGAATCATCAGTTGAGACATGAAATTAAAGACATTTTTTACAAACATTTTGAAAGACATTTTTATAAACATTTTTGCGCACTCTAATTTGTGTGTAATTATGGACTTGTATTAATTTGGATTTTTTTAAAGTTCATTTGTTACAAGAGAAACCATTTCAATGGGGTGTCTAGCCAAATATACATCTTGAAACATTTTTTTAGATTTAACTCACTCAAAATCTTACAAAGATAGTATCCTAGTTGTTAATACCACATCGTCTCCATACAATAAAATCTTTATTATAATCATGAGTATTTTAATCATTCCTCCCTCTAACATATCTATATAACTTTATGATAATCATGAATATGTTCATCCTTCCTTCCTCTAACATATTTATATAAATAACAGACAATGTGGAAGAGTAGATGCCACCTTGTTTCACCCCAAAATCTCTCTAAAAAAATTGAAACATTTTTTATATTTTAACCTTTCTTTTCTCATATAACTTATGCTTCCTTCCTCTAACATATCTATATAAATAACAAACAATGTGGAGGAGAGATGCCACCCTGTTTCACCCCAAAAGCTCTTTAAAAGAGTTAAACCATTTTTTTTTATTTTAACCTTTCTTTTCTCATATAACTTATGTATTATTACATCACAACCACTCAAACCCCTTTTCTGTAAACCTCTTACTAATTATTTTAGGAAACAATATCACCATCGACAAAATAACAACATAGTTTTTTTGTTGTCCCAAAGTCTTTTCTATTATATACCTAAACGTGAGGGAACAAAAATATAAACAAACTATGCTAAATCTCCTGAAGGCAAATGGGGATGCCAAAAGAGGAAATTGTTTTGTGCCTCATGGTGAGGGTCACCTTGGGTCCTTTTCTCAATGTCTTTACACACTGCTTCCCACGGTTGGTCTCATGGGCCATGACATCATTCTAAAGGCCACTCTAATATTAAAAGAATTGTCTGGGACACAAGTGAGACATTGCTATTGGGAATCACCAGGAGGTTGAGACATTGCTATTGGGAATCACCAGGAGGTCAGTGTTGCATGGTGCAATGAATTATTAATCCTTGTTTGTCTTCATGTCTGTAAGTAAGAGTTGACCATTCTTAAAGTTTGTACTATCTTGAAATGCTACAATTAAACCCTTTACACATGGCAGATTATTGGCACCACATTCGTTGTAAGGAACCATGCAGAGATGACAACCCTATCTTCAAGTCCTTCGTCAAACTATTCAAAAGTAATTATATTTTTCCACATTATTTATTATATTAATATATTATATTGTTATGGCTTACAATGGGCCTCATTTTGATGCTTAGATTTAGATTTATTATGTATTCCCTTTTTCCTACATAAATCAAAATCAACACATTTCAATGCTAATTAGAAAGTTTAATTAGTACAAGATCCAGTAAAACCCAATGATTTTAAATTAGTTTATGGAAATGTGTTGTAGTTAAAAATACTTTCAATTTATTGGGTTAAAGATTGGTAATTGGGATGGAGTGTTGTTATGAAAGTATTTCAAATTCAAACTTTAACCTATTTCATATTTTTATTATTGAATTTCTTGGTTAGCAATTTTATATATTTCATGTTTTTATTATTGAATTTTTTGATTAATAATTATATATATATAGTATAGATTTATTTTAAATTTAGAAGGATCAAATTTAAATAATAATAAAAATTAAGCCATTTTTTAGGTGTTTGATAAATCTAATTTAAGACGAATATAGATTACTTCAATTTTTTAAGATGTTATCGACAACATACATTTATATCATGTTGAGTCTTTGAAAAATGAAGTTTTAAGATGAATTTATATGGGTTTAATTTTTTTTTAAATATTATCACATGACAACATCTATGTTATGTTGGGTTGTACTACTTTAAATACAATAAGAATCAAAATTCATCTGTATTTTTTTCACAAAATATAAAAATAAAGAATAAAATAAAATAAACTAATGATATTTTCAATTTCAAATTTAAAAATAAGTTAAAAATAACTTTTTACTATTTAGTAAATAATTTTATTTTTAAAATATAATTAAAAAATGATAAAAATGTATTATTTTGTTTTTGTTTGTTAATGTATCTTTCACTTGAAGGATTAGCATGTGATTTAAGAAATTGTGATTTTGGAGAATCTAAGTCGTCAAAATCACTGAGAATTGTATCAATATGGACCACACCAATCTTTAACATAACTAGATTTTTAGGTGTCTCTTCCAGACTACCAAGAAGTTTCCAAAGTGAACGTGGATCACCATAGAAAGCAAGACCACCATACAAAACTAAACCCTTGAAAACCAATCGCCCTAACCAAATTTAACTAGAACAAAACACATAATTAAATAAAAAGCTATTATTAAATAATTTTTTTACTCATACAAATAAATTCATAAAATTATTTATTATAAATTATGTACTAAGTTATTATATCATTTATAAAGTATTAACTATTTAATTAAATTGCTAAAAATAATAATATTATTGACTTGATTTCTAAGGAAATGTTATAATGTTTGTAACGAAAAAAGTTTATGGAATATAGTTAATGCAATAATAAACAAGGTTGCGTGGCAGCGTAGTCCTTGCCAAGTAGGTTACAAGGTAAATTGTGAAAAATGGGGTCGAATTGTAAATGAAGGAAGTGTTCGGTGCAAAATGTATATCACGGAAATGTTGTGTGCAACATGTATATCACGAAACATGGGGCATAGAATTTCATTAGCGCTAAGGCACGACCCCACAGAGAGATAATTGGCTAAGTGTGTCGGGTTGAAGAGGGATAGGAAAAAATAGTAGAGGCAGATGGAAATTGCAGCGAAGATGTGGCAAGCAGCATGAAGCACAGGTGGTATCCATGCAATAAATGACGCGTGGCATGTAGAGCACCATTTATTTTTTGACTGTATTTTAAAAAATACAATTTGTGCATAGTGGAAGAAAAAATTTGGAAATTTAAATGCATTTGTCATATAGACTGGTGAAAGATAAAAATGTATGAGGACATAAATGTAAAAGGAGATAAGAAAACAATTTTATTTGAAATATCTCAAAAAATAAAAGTTTGTTACATATTATTGGAAATTTTGAAATATATCAAAAAATAAAAGTATGTTACATATTAATGGAATTTTCAATGTGTTTGTCATATAGACTGGGATTGGGGCTCTCGCAGACCATAAGAAAAATATGTACAAGAGACAGGACTGTAGAAAGAAGATAGAGTGCAATACCTGCAAAAAAATAAATTGAAAGGTATAATTGTTTGGCTACACATTTCTATTTAAAAAAGTGGAATAACTGGGTTGATAAACAAAGAAGGAGGCGATCAATAGACTTACAATGATGGTACATATGAGGCCTTTTTCTATTTGCTTGCAACTTCCATTTCATTAATGTCGTCGACGACTGTTGGAATCGTGGCAACTGCCTGTTGCCTTTCGTCGACGGCCTACTTCAGTTCCCTTTCGAGCCATTATTTGATGTAGCTTCTCATTGGGGTGACGTTGATCTCATTCTAGATTTTTATCTTGAAAACATCGTTTTCTAATTCCGGAAGTCGATAGAAATATTACATAGAGTCTGATGAATTTCCTCATTTTGTACTGAATAGTCGATTAGCTAGTCGTCGACGTGAACTTGATCATATTCAAGGATGCTGTAAAACTTTTCCAAAGACAATGCCTTAAACATATCAACCTCTTTATCGAAATATTGCCTAGTTAAGGGCAAGGAGTTTGCGATTAAGTCGGGGTCTTGAAAGTCGTTGGTCTTTTTGACTAAGTTTATTCTTGATAGCCTTATGAATAATTTATCTTTCTTTGATATGTCTTGTTCACATGACTGAACAATGAGATGCAGGTTCTTCACATTTTCTTTCCAGCATGCATTTAATTGATCGATCCGGTTTTTGGATGGAAGATCTTGTTGTCTTTTTTTTGTTTCTGTCATATTGTTGACAATGGTGCTAGAAGGAACGACCGTGTTTAAATAGAAATGTTCTTCATATTTTAACTACACCTGCAAATGTTCAAGAAAACTATGTGCCCTGGATCCAAGGGAAGTGATGGTTTGTGATGTTTTCCACGCCTCAGTAACCAGTTCCATTCTTTTCTTGATATTATTCTCCACACATCCTCTACAGGATGCAAGGAGGTTGGAGGATCCTTTTAAGTTGGCTGCAAGGGTGGTAGACATGGATATTGCCAAAGGATTGGAAAGAAATAACATAGGAATCAAAGCCTCTTCCAATTCCTTGACCCGGTCCTTCAGTCTGGCATTCTCAGCCTCGATGCCTCCAATGGAATCATGAAGTGCATCTCCGGTCGCCTTGTGAAGTTGAAAGATTTGGGATGATTGCATGTTGGTAAGGTCAACCTCTAAACAATATTTTTCTTTCTTATTTTTTACATCTTTTTTCTCAATTATCAATTTTTTGGACTGGCTATCAAAAACAACACTTTGAAACATGAAGGATTCATTTTCATCAAAATTTTTGGTGTCGGATATGTCCATTGGACGACTATGCTAGATGGCATCTCTGGGATGATCAAGGTAGCGGAGCATGCTATCCAGATCAGTGTCAAGTTCCATTTTCTCACTCTGAATTTATGGCTCTTCCGCCTGTCCCACATTTTTTTTTCTCTTCTTGTCTACTAGAAGCTTGTGAGAACTATCAATTTTAGAGTGAGGAGGGTCATTATCTCGTCCTCCGTTTGAAGAAATCTGAGTTTCTTTGTTGTTGTGGTGGGCCATTGGAGTGATGCTTCGGGATGTCTTACTTTTTGGAGTACTATTCACTGATTGAACACTCTTGTCACCGGGGACTTTCCCCTGTTGCCTGTACAATTTAGTGTGGCTTTGCAGTGTGTCTAGGTTGCCGACATCAGAAGCAGGAGCGTTGCTGCCAATGTCTCTGTTTTCGGACATGTGTTTTTTGAAAAAACAATCGCCGAGGCCAAGTGTTTGTAAATGTTGTCGAAAAATATTATCGATGTCGAACGCTCTTATGCTTTCAGCATATATTAGGTTGAAGTTGCTAGAATGCACTGCGAATTCGTCAATTTTGTTGACGTTTTTCAACACGAACTCCCCGACTTTCCAAGGTAGAGGAATGAACTGTTTTTTTCTCTTCTTTTGCAATAGATGAAACCAACAGTTGTATTGTCGTGCTACTTCTGCAACAAACATTCTATTCATAATGTGACATGGAAGGAGAGCAAGCTTTTCCATGGAGCAAAAATTCTTATCACAGTGTAATTATCCAAATATTCAAGTGTCCCCTTCCTGTCCAAAAAACTGGTTTCCTGTTCAGATATGTGGGGAGCATCTTCTATTAACAACAAAAAATTGAAAACATACACGAAGCCTTTAAAAACCTCATAAAAATAGTGGGAAGCCTTGTGTGTCCACAAGGCCTGGTACCAGAACGGTATTGGGTCGAATTCCCAGTTGACATTCTTGGATGGAGACAGTTCTAGAAACTGACAGCAATGTGCTATCGCAAAAACTAAGTAGGATGACATATAAAATTTATTTTCCCTTTTTAAGCTTGACAATTGGGAACATATTTCATGGGAAATTAACGTTCCCCAATAAAAATTGCTTGTTCGTTGACTGTGAAATACAAAATATAAAGAGCCATCCAGGAAACAGTTGTTGTGAAATCCTGTCCCGTTATTCTTGTAAACAACCAGGCAATTTCACGGAATGGATTTCTAAATTAACTAACCTGCAAGCTTATGATATCTTCAGGAACTAGAATCGGGTCTTCCAATAAATGGGGCAAGAGGTCCAACCCATTATTATGCTTTTCTAGGAACTGTTTGCAATCTTCTCCTCTGAACGTCAATGTTGGCTCCAACAATCTTAACATCTAGCGGAAGACCTGAGGTGAAAAAGAAACAGAAGAGCGGTCCCACAGTGGAATAATTCTTTTGTCTGAAATAAATTTATCGGCGCACCAAGAGACCAGGTCCTTATAGTCAAAAACCTCAGGGACACATCCTACACGAGCAATCCCAGAGGTCCAAATTACTTAATTCTCTACGGCAAGGGTTGAGTAATAAGAATATGCCCTGGACCACTAGAATTTATGGTCCTCGTGCCCAAAGATGTTCACTATATATCCATAGAAATACTGTCGAGATGATGCCATAGGGTTATGAGAACGTTGGTTTTCTCCAGACGATGGTTGAAATGAACACTTAGAGCTGATAATGTAACTCTCTGCTAGATCTTGGTTAAATTCTTATGAATGGGAAAGCTCCTTGAGCCTTTCATTGATTAATGACAATTTGTATGGGTGGTGCATGATGAACTGTTAGCAGTAAAGCTTACTTATTGCATATTTAGAAATGCGAAGGTGGCGAGTACGACAAAGAGAAATTAAGGATTGGAGGTTTCGTGAACGTGCCAAGGCGACGACATGCGAACGACATTTCATGATTTTGAAATCAACACTCGGAAGGGATAATATAACCCCCCGCAAATCTTGGTTTAATGCGTATTAATAGGATATCTCCTCGAGCCTTTCACCCATCAATGACAATCTATACGGTTCCTGCATGACGAGCTGTTAGAATTAAATGTCAGTAATTGCATATTTAGAAACAAGATATGTATATATAAACAATTTGTTTTCTTTTATTGTAGACAAGTGCGAAGGTCACGGAGACGAGGGAGAGCAAGAAACAAATGGCAAGGTCTGAAAAGCGGTTGGACAGGATTCAAAATAGGGTTATGGGGATACTCAGGAGAGGCGAGTGTTCCACGGTCAAATTTTATGTATCAGCATTTTTGACTGCAAAACATGTAAAATGGAAGAGAGCATGATGGGGTAGTTCAACGACCAGTTTGTATATTTGCGGAATTCCAGGAAAGTGGCTAAGTATGGAATAGGGAAACGGTAGGGCGAACTCGTTCTCAGAAGCGAGGATTGAAGTTTTTATGAATGGACCAACCCGACGACGCGCAAATGACATTCCATGATGTTTGAAATTAACGCTTTCTACTTGCATGCCTAGAAATAAGATCTTATATATAATTGGTAATTGCTAATTGCAAAAGGGCGCGGGCACAGGAAACAATGACTAGGAACCGAATATTTATTGAACCCACCAAATAGATGATCCGCGAAAGAACTTCGAAGAAATGGCGAAGTATGGAAAGCATACATATGAGCTTCAAAATGGGGTGACAATAGTTCCACATAAGACGTGAGGACCCGACGGTTAAATTGTATTTCTCAGAAGTTTTCAGTGCAAAATGTGTACCACGAAAGAGGGCATGATAGGTAGACCGTAATACGGAAGATGGTATGATTTGAGTCTAGTTGTAAATTTGTATATCATGGAAGTGATGGTATTGTTCATAGGTCATGGAACAATAGAAGTCCAATCTAGAGCTCGCCTACCGAGAATCCGCGGTCAGAGAAGTGTCTGGCTATGGAATGGGGAAGCGGTCGATCGGTGTCGCGATATAAGAGTAGGAGTGAAAACGTGAACCCAAAAGTCCACCCAGGTGTGCAGCCAGACATCTTTGAAAAAATGAATAAGTGACGAGAAAGATAAAGTCCAGGGAAAAGAGAAACATATATTTGGCTAAGTATAGAAGACGAAAAAGAAGGTCCAATATATTCACATCTGTAATAGACATCCCACTTTCCTGCCAAGGTATATACTTGAAAAGAATTGCGAAGCTGGCAGGAACATAAAACAACGACTAGGAATACGATCCGCGAGTTCACTTGGTTCTTGGTTGTATGCTTCATCTATCAATTTGTATATTGTGGAACTCCAAGTCATTTTTTTAGCCAGCCAACACGCAAGTCTGGCTGTCAATTTGTATAGTGCAGAACTTTGGGTACTGTTTGTAGGACACAAAACTATAGAGGAAATGATTTTCCCTTTAATATAACTTCTGTGACGCAAATGTAGTATGTGGCTCGTTTTAGCACTTTTCCATCCGTAAAGAATGGCAATATTGAGCCCGCTAGCCTTGGAGCCTGTGTGTCAATTTGTATATCGCGGAGCTCCGAATGCTATTTGGAGGTCACAAAAAAATAGAAGTGAAATGTTGAGCCAACCAACGCGCAAGTCCGCTTGTCGATTTGTATATCGCGGAACTCTAGATGCTACTTGTAGGACACATAAAAATAGAGAGCCAATTTAGACAAAGGGGAAGCGCTCAGTCGAAACGCGTGAATCCGCCAACCCGCGCAGCAAGGCATTTTCAGAAAAAATGATTAAATAAACATGAAGAGAAACTACAGGGGATAAAAGAGTGGGAAAATAGAAAGGCAGAGGGTAGTTTTCATAAGCGCGATTTGGCTTCAAACAAGCCCCATTGTTGCAAAAACATCATTTTCTACTAATTGTCAACAAATAATTTATTGAAGATTAGATTTTATTGCAACATGTGGGTGTTGATACATTCTTCCATGACTGTAACATATTAACTTAAGTATTAAACTTCATTTTCTACTAATTGTCAGCAAATGCTTTGTTGAAGATTAGATTTTATTGGAACGTCTGGGTGTAAGTGTGTGCTTGATACATTCTTCCATGACTGTAACATATTAACTTAAGTATTAAACTTCTTGCATTATGGGTTGTTAGCATTAAAACTTAATAATTGCATGTCGGAAAAAAATGATTAAGTAAACATGAAGAGAAACTACAGGGGTTAAAAGAGTGGGAAAATAGAAAGGCGGAGGGCAGTTTTCGTAAGCGCGAATTGGTTTCAAACAAGCCCCATTGTTGCAAAATCATCATTTTCTACTAATTGTCAGCAAATTCTTTGTTGAAGATTATATTTTATTGCAACGTGTGGGTGTTGATACATTCTTCCATGACTATAACATATTAACTTAAGTATTAAACTTCATTTTCTACTAATTGTCAGCAAATGTTTTGTTGAAGATTAGATTTTATTGGAATGTGTGGGTGTAAGTGTGTTCTTGATACATTCTTCCATGATTGTAACATATTAACTTAAGTATTAAACTTCTTGCATTATGGGTTGTTAGCATTAAAACTTAATAATTGCATGTCTAGAAACAAGAATGATGATTTTGCTGCAACATTGTACTTTGGTATTACTATGTTCTATCTGCATTGTGAATAGAATTGAATGTTGGTTTGAAACTGTGTGTAATCCATTTTTTGTTTGCATAAAGGCCTGGTGGATTGATACAATACATTGTCATATAATTGTTAAATGTTCCATCTTAGAACAAATTACCTAAGTAAATACAATATCGAAGAACTACGAGACCACCGAACCATGCCAATGTGAACATGCCTTAAATCAAGGAAAGAAGCAACAATGAAGACTCCAAGACAATTTTTTTTAATATCAAATCCATTTAAAAAAGAAAAATAAAAACACCGAGTATTGTACATCTATCCTTAGAAATTGGACCCAGTTCTTCGGGCCAAAACATTGAACGTATTTGCCACAAACACGGGCATGGGATCCGCAATATGCAGGATCCTTACAGTTTTCTCCTCGATGAATCATCCTATAGTAAAATTGATAGTTTTTAGAAGCTTCTTGTGAGGAAGAAGAAGAAAAATGTTGCAGGGTGGAATAACCCTTAACTGAAAGTTAGGACACAACTAGAAATCGCCTCTGCACAGTCGAAAAGACTTCAGGGACACAGGTTGCACGTGCAATTCCATAGGCCCAAATTAGTACATTCTGGGTGGAAGGAGATGACTAGTAAAAATATTCCTTGCACCAGTGAGAGTTCTGGTCCTCATTCCCGAAGATGTTAATTGTATATCTAGAGAACATGATAGTAGTTCCACAAGTGAATATTTTTTTGGCTTGAAATATATCTCTGAGAGCATCAACATATCATTTCTTTACAGTGAAAGTCTTCCACCCAAAACGAACTAATTTGGACCTTTGGAATTCCTACTTTCGAGCTGCAAAGTGGCTGTTGCGTTCAACGTCGATTTCTTTTCTGAAACTCCTTTTGGTGTTGTTAGGATCACCATCACTGAGCTGGGAAGTTTCGCCCATTATGGTTGATTTCAATTTGGGCATAGGAGTGGGAACAATTTTTGCATTTCCATCATCCATTGCCGTATCATCGCCCATCAGATCATCTTCTTTCGGCTCAGAATCCATGACATCAACCTCTGCGCTAGGAATCAATGCAATTGGGCAGGTTCTCTGAGTAGGCAGGGTTTCCTTGGAATTCTTTGGCTTGAAATATATCTCTTGGTGTACCAAGGGACCATCTCCTTTTTTTCTCCTGGGCGGAGGGAGATGAGTAGTAAGAATATGCCCTAGAATACTGGAACCTTTGGCCATTATGCCCGAATGTGTTTACTGTATCTGGAAAAAACTGCTGCCACAAGTTAACGATAATTTTCGTTTGCTCCATACGATGTTTGGAATGAAAATTGTGGAGGGATAATATAACCCTCCGCAAATTATGGTTTAATGCGTATCAATGGAATATCTCCTCGAGCCTTTCACTGATCAATGACAATCTCTAGGGTTCGTGCGGAATGAGTTATTACCATTAAACCTCACTAATTGCATATTTAGAAAAAAGTGCAAAGGTGGTGGCGACGACGAAGAGAGATTAAGAATTAGAGATTTCTTAAAGGCGCCAACCCACCGACACACGAAATAGATTGCATCATGTTTGAAATGAATACTTGGAAAGGATAACACTCCTCCACAAATATTGGTTTAATTCGTAGTAATGAAAAATCTTCTCCAGTCTTCTGGACATTAATGACAATTCTTGGTTTAATTCATAGTAATGACAAATCTTCTCCAGGGTTCGTGCGGAATGAGTTGTTACCATTAAAGCTCACTAATTGCATATTTAGAAAAAAGTGTGAAGGTGGCGGAGACGATGAAGAGAGATTAAGAATTAGAGTTTTCTTAAAGGACCAAGCCGTCGGCGCACGAAACATATTGCATCATGTTTGAAATGAATACTTGGAAAGGATAACACTCTTCTCTGCAAATCTTGGTTTAATTCGTAGTAATGACAAATCTTCTCCGACCTTCCGGAAATTAATGAAAATATTAATGGTTCTTGCAGGATGAACTACTAGCATTAAATCTTAATTAATGCATATCTAGAAATAAGTACGAAGGTATCGGTGATGGAGAATTGTGACCAATCATTATACATTTCATCCACCCGCCAACCCATGAAACAAATTCCAAGAAATGACCAAGTATGGAAAGCGGTCGGGTGGGTTACAAAAACAAAAGGGCAGAAGATATACCCAAGATATGTGAGGGGTCGATGGTCATATTGCATCCTAGTGACAGATATTGACCATCAATTTGTATGTCACCGAATTTCGGGTGTTGTTTGTGCGTAGGGGAACAACGAGAGCGCAATGTCGAGAGGGCAATTTGTATATTGATGAACTTCGGGTTCTGTATATAAAATCATGAGACATTCAGAAAAAGGACCAAGTAAACATAAAGAGAAAGAATACGAGATGAAGGGTAATTTGCTTGCTAATTTGTAAGTCGCAGAAGTTCGGGTGCTATTTGCATGCGGCGGAACAATGGAAACACAACGTTGAACTCGCCTATGAAGGAACCTACGATTCAAAAAGTTTTTTCAATATGAAACATTGAAGAATTCGGTCGGGCTGGTGATATAAAAGTAACAATGGAAATATGAAGACGCGAATCCGCGAAATTGCGCACCTAGACATTTTCTGAAAAACGAGTAAGTAAAGAAAGGGAAAGCAGAGGGAAAAGAGAAAGCGGATGGCAATTTTCGAAAGAGGGAATTGGTCATAGTAGTAACTATGGAGTGCATTAAACATGTTACAGGTTCTTCAATCAAGGAATAGATACAACAAGCAATGTTTATAGTTTCCAGGATCTGTTTGTATAAGAGAAGCATCGAAAAGTTACAAGAAAATCATTTTTTGGATGTTTAAGTAAAGTCTCTGTACTGCTAGCTTCACCGCAAGTATAACAATGATGAATTTGAATTTTAATGTCCTCTCATTCATATGATTGTTCCATTAGACTTTGCATAGTATATATTCTTTTATTTCAATTTGTTTGCTAATTTGTGGATCGCGGAAGCCAGGGTGTTGTTTGCAGGTGACGATATAATGGAAACGCAATATTGAACCTGCCTATTCGGTAAATTGCCTATTCGGAAAACCGCAAGCCAAAAAGTGTACAATATGAAACCGAGAAGCGGTCGGTCGGGCTGGTGATATAAAAGTAAGTGAAATTTGAAGACGTGAATCCGCCAACTTCCGCACCTAGAAATTTTCTGAAAAATGAGTAATACATATTAAATATGTACTATAAAGTATGAACATGAGATTTTATAGAGCATGTACGGATCCCACATTCCATACTTAGCCACTTTTTGGATGGCGGGTTCTTGGGCTAGCGAGCTCAAAATTGGGTCTCTATTGTTCCGTGGCCTACAAATATCACCCAGAATTCTGCGATATACAAATTGACAAGCAGACCTGTGGGCTGGCTGGGTCAACATTGCACTCTTATTTTTTTGTGTCATACAAACAACACTCTGAGTTCCGGGATATACAAATTGACAAATAGACTCCATGGCTGGCGGACTCAAGATTGCGATTGTTTATGGATGGTAATCCCTATCAACTATATAACATTATCTTAAAACATTATTTTCAATACTAAATTATTAATATTAAATATTGATATTATACAATTTAATTAGACAAAAAAATTTGTACAATATGAAATGGGGAAGCGGTTGGTCGGGCTGGTGATATAAAAGTAAGTGAAATCTGAAGACGTGAAACTGCCAACTTATGCACCTAGAAATTTTCTGAAAAATGAGTAATACGTACTAAATATGTACTTCTATAAAGTATGGACATGAGATTTTATAGAGCATGTATAGATCCTGCATTCCATACTTAGCCACTTTTTGGATCACAGGTTTTCGAGCTGGCGGGCTCAAAATTGGGCCTCTATTGTTTCATGTTCTACAAATAGCACCCAAGAGTTCCACGATATACAAATTGACAGGCGAACTTGTGGGCTGGCTGGCTCAGCATTGCACTTCTATTGTTTTGTGTCCTCCAAACAACACTCAGAGTTCCGCGATATACAAATTAACAGACGGACTCCAGGGCTGGCAGGCTCAAGATTGTGATTGTTTACGGATGGTGATCCCTATCAACTATCTAACACTACCTAAAAACATTATTTTCAATACTAAAGTATTAATATTAAATATTGATATTGTACAATTTAATTACATAAAATTATTAAAGGATGTTAAATATCTTATTTAAAAAAAAAAACCACGTATTTGGAAACTTGTGTTCCAAAAATTTTGTATAATACGAAATGGGAAAGAGGTTGGTCGGGCTGGTGATATAAAAGTGGGTGGAAATCTGAACACATGTATATGCCAAGTTCCGCACCTAGAAATGTTCCGAGAAACGAGTCATACATACTGAATATGTACTTTTATAAAGTATGGGCATGAGATTTTATAGAGCATGTACAAATCCCTCATTCCATACTTAGTCACTTTTTGGATCGCGGGTTCTCGGGCTGGCGGGCTAAAAATTGGGCCTCTGTTGTTCTGTGCCCTACAAATAACACCCAAAGTTCCACAATATACAAATTGACAAGCGGACTTGCCAACTATTTGAATTTTAAGGGCCTTGTGTTGATATGATAGCACAATTGGACTTCAGCCAGTTTATATTCATTTATTACAATATGAAACGGGGAAGCAGTCAGTCGGGCTGGTGATCTAAAAGTAAGTGAAATATGAAGACGTGAATCTGCCAACTTCTGCAGCTAGAAATTTTTCGAAAAACAAGCAATACATACTAAGTATGTACTCTTATAAGTATGGACATGATATTTTTATAGAGCATGTACGAATCCCACATTCCATACTTGGCCACTTTTTGGATCGCGGGTTCTCAGTCCGGCAGGATCAAAATTGGACTTCTATTTCTCTGTATCCTACAAATAACACCCAGAGTTCCGCGATATACAAATTGATAGGTGGACTTGCGGATTGGCTGGCTCAACATTGCACTTCTATTGTTCCATGTCTTCCAAACAACACTTGGAGGAAACAAGTAATACATACTAAATATGTAGTTTTATAAACTATGGACATGATATTTTATAGAGCATGTACGAATCTCTCATTCCATACTTCGCCACTTTTTGGATCGTGAGATCTTGGGCTGGCGGGCTCAAAATTGGGCCTCTATTGTTTCGTGCCCTACAAAAAACACCCAGAGTTCCGCGATATACAAATTGACAAGTGGATTTGTGGGTTGGTTGGCTCAACATTGCATTTCTATTGTTTCGTGTCCTCCAAGCAGCGGTCAAACTTCCGTGATATATAAATTGACAGACAGACTCCAGGACTGGCGGGCTCAAGATTTCCATTGTTTACGGATGGTCATCCCTATCAATTATCTAACATTATAAAAAAACATGATTTTCAAATACTAAATTATTAATATTAAATATTGATATTGTACAAATCAATTACATAAATTTAATTACATAAATTATCAATATTGAACCCACCTATTCTGAAAACCACGAGCCAAAAAGTTTATACAGTACGAAATGGGGAAGTGGTCAGTCAGGCTGGTGATATAAAAGAAAGTGAAATCTGAAGGCGTGAATCCGCCAACTTCCGTACCTAGAAATTTTTCGAGAAATGAGTAATACATACTAAATATGTACTTCTATAAAGTATGGACATGAGATTTTATAGAGCATGTACAGATCCCGCATTCTAGGTTCTCGGGCTAGCAGGCTCAAAATTGGGCTTCTATTGTTCTGTGCCCTACAAATAGCACCCAGAATTCCGTGATATACAAATTGACAAGCGGACCTGCGGGCTGGCTGGCTCAACATTGCACTTCTATTGTTCCATGTCCTCCAAACAACACTTGGAGTTCTGCAATATACAAATTGAAACATCAATTATTAATATTAAATATTGATATTGTACAATTTAATTACATAAAATTATCAAAGGATGTTAAATCACTTATTTAAAAAAAAATGAAGGAAACAAAACAATTTTTTTAAAAATTCTATCACCTCAAGCATAACAATGACCAATTTGAATTTTAAGGGCCTCTTGTTGATATGATAGCACAATTGGACTTCGCACAATATATATTCGTTGATTTCAAATTATTCCAGGAGGCTAATTTTACCAAGTACATCGATCAAGGAAAAATGCCACTACATTTGCGTTACAATGCCATACAAATTATTAGGTGGATTTGCGGGCTAGCTGGCTAAAAAAATGCAATTCTATTGTTTCGTGTCCTCCAAACAACACTCGGAGTTCCGTGATATAAAAATTGACAGGCGAAGCATACAACCAAGAACCAACTAAACTCCAAACAGGCCACAAGCAAGTTCCCACAAGGTTCCATAGAGCAAGACACACCGACCTATGCATCAAACAATTTGATATACAAAGAAAAGACGTCGCAGCATTCGTTTTCTGTTACATCTAGTATATGTTCCCAGTAGAAAATAACTGAGGCCATGGGATATATGGGGCTTGTTGCCATGCTTCCCATTCTTCTACCAAACAATCTTATGCGCATGCAATATCAAGTACTCGAGTTCGATGAACATTCATCTAGATGTTGAAGAAATATTACAGAGACACATGAGATATTTTCATTTCCTGCCAAAGTTTGATATGTATTTTTTTTTCCTTCTTTAGCCGATATGCAAAATTACATTGTCCTCCTTTAAGGTAAATTTGTTGTATATCCGTAAGTCTCACAACATGTAGACACTGCTTGCCTTTTTTTGTAGATATGTTTCATATGAAAATTCTACCAACATAGGAAGCACATTTTGTAATAGAGGCTGCCTAACTGTACAATGCACGGTTGTTTTTCCCATGGTTCATGTGACAACATTGAGGCAATGTCCATATATATATGCAATTTTTTCACCGCATCGCAGACAATCAATCATATAATCACTTATCAAAGTGGAGGCAGAAGCAAGAGAGTTGAATTTCACACATACAGGTTTAAAGGGGGTCGAGTACACATTCGCTGCAACCAAAACACCTTCAAATTGGGAATACCAGCATAGGAATTAATACATTGAACAATATAATACACAACTTCACCCCCCCCCCCCCCCGCGCCTTAAAAATAAAAATAAATAAAACAAGCCGTAGAAATTTGGTGAAGGCTATTTGTATAAGAAAAGTGAGGACGATGTTTTGGATGTATACGCACAACAGTTGTAGAGCTAGCTAGTTTCTTTATATCCTGTACTATATTTGCTCACACCTCTGTTACAAATGTTGCCTGGGTTGTGCAAAATATCCTTTATCTAACATCCCTTTTCTTTGTTATATTTTTGAAGAGAATAAGTGGAAACTTCCCTTTATACAATTGCTATTCCATTGAGGAAAAAAAAATTGAATAGGTATCGAACAATTGCAGCTGCAACATGGAACAATGCAATATTTATGTAACTTACCTGAGATACATGCACATGCGAAAGAAAAGGACAAAACTGGATATGGAAAGTGGTACCATTGCCTTTGTTGGAAGATTGGTTGTTGTCATTGATGTCAACCCTAGTCATGGGTTTTGGACGACAAGATTGATGAAGGTATTTGGACATGAAGGAAAATGCACATGCATATACAACACCCATGGATGGATAGTATACATCATGTTGTTTCCAGTGGTATGTGGCACGTCACGTGGATCCTCATGGTTGAGGAGAAATGAATTTTTG
>ML794512.1:142055-172060 GCA_009831015.1 Picea engelmannii
CTTCAATTCTTGGAGTACTCTAATCCTGTAGATAATATTACTCAATGTATTCTCTAAAACTCCTCCAATTTTCACTCCTTGAATCCTCCCCAAAAAGAGGTTATAGAAAGAATGGTAGACTTTATTCAATTCTGGTCTATTCATGAGAGTGAACTTGCAAAGAATGCCCCATGCTCAATAATTAACATACGATTCTAAAAATCACACACAAGAAACTACAGTCCGTATTATTTCCAATGAAATTTGTCCCACTTCATTTGGATTCTCTATGAAGAAGTTATGTCTGTTTTACCCGGAACACCTGTTTATTGACTAGCTTAAGGACTGGTCACAAACCCTATCTTCTACAGAGTGTATCTCCATAATTATAGCGAATCAAGAGCTGAAATTTTTACCAGAGGTACCTTGATATGTATTATCAATACCAAAGCGATTTCACCATCTGAATCGTTCTAGAAAATTTTTTTATAGAAAAAATGGTAAGATGACCTGAAAATAACATACCTTAGAACACATCACCAAAAGACTTCATCCTCCCTTGAAATCCGGCCTTTTTTTCTTCTTATTTCCTCTGAAATTCGACTTGTATCAAATGAATGTATAATGATGTTTATTTATACCATTTATGTCACTTCCTTTTAACATTAGGGTCGACCTGACACTTTCTTATTTTGTAATTCTTTTCTTTAATTATCTTCAAGGTCTACATGTACTTCCTTCTTCAATTCACTTTGTCATCTTCAAAAATTCATTTCTCCTCAACCATGAGGATCCACGTGACATGCCACATACCATTGGAAACAACATGATGTATACTATCCATCCATGGGTGCTGTATATACATGTGCATTTTCCTTCATGTCCAAATACCTTCATCAATCTTGCGGTCCAAAACCCATGACTAGGGTTGACATCAATGACAACAACCAATCTTCCAACATTTTATATAGTTTGTATAAAATTTTGGTGATTTTTAAGGTAAAATAATTTTATTCTATATAATTTGGGTGATTCAATTTTAAAATAGCGAATCTCTTTTTTGGAAAAACCATGGAAAATTAGCCCATGAACGAAATTTAGCCCCTAAAATCATCCCTGAACTGTCTATTTCCCCCCTATCCAATGGGCATTATTAGACATTAAAATTTGTTTTGGATTCCCTTCCTACACACTATATCTCTATATAATAATTGGAATTCTGAAAGTAGGTTATATGTCAAAATGATATAGTTAGAAGGATAATTGGATTGCGTTTCATTTAAACTACTAAGCTATGAAATATCATATGTGGCATAGGGGCACATTTCTTACCTTCTTTGCAAAAATATACTCAACATACAAGGACTCGATAACGCCATTTCTTTGATGATTTTTTTCTTACCAAGACATTCTTCAATTCCTCCTCTAGTTCGGTTTTACAAATTTTATCATAGGGTTGGTCATCACTGTTCACGATTAAATTCACAACAAAGTTTGGCCAGCAAAGTATTGCTAAAGCCTATTATTATAAAATCTAAATAATACTAGTAGGTGGGACACCCTTGTACTATTTAAGATCAAGTCTAGCGTTATTCAATACTATTCGAAACTACTTTTGCGGTTGACGATATCTTGTTTTATTGGATAATGGATCAGGCATTTTATACAAGGTTCCCTTGCTGTTTCAAGATCAAGTTATACCAAAATTTTTCAGGGTATCGTTGTTGACTATTCTTGGATCTAGGACTTATGACACTTGCAACAAACACATGTTAGTAATAACAAATGAAAAATAAGCTAAAAGAGGAAACTATCCTATGCTAACATATTATACTATATGCATTGAAAAGGATTGTGGCAAATCCTAGCTAACATAGGATAGCCATGCGAGTTATTAAGGGTGTATATAATATAGTTGTTATACATTTCTTCATAATAGAGATGGTAATATGTGATATGGGTGGTGATCTTGGAAATTAATTGTTATTTGGATGATTTGTTGGGTTAGTAGCTGGAGCGTACTAAGAATTGAATGAAATTGAAGTAGGTAAGTGATGTGCATTTATTGCACATCACCTCTAACCTTACCGTTGGGCACCACCATGGTCACACTATCTTCCAAACACTACTGTTGTGGTTATGCTCTAATTTCTTAGCAGGGAGGAACCACTCGGCCGACTCGCGTTTTAAAACATTTGATTACAGGTATGTTCTTTTTTTTGGCCCTTCATGAATCTACTCTGGTTATGAAATGTATTTTGGCTCAAGTGTATTAGCTGTGCTCTCCTTAAGTATTGAGACTGTGTAATGGCGATTGTGAATGAAGCATTGATGATTCTCTTTGAAACAAGGTTGAAGTCGTAACATTAATGGTTATCTTGGGGCATTAACAGTCACAAGAGAACTCTGTTATCCTTGCTGGTTACTTGGAAGATCCTTGTTGGTCTTAGTGGGCTATCTTCGCATTTTCACATTGTTGTTTTTAGTCTGCGGGTTTTTTATGGGTTTTAATGACTAAAGCATTAGTATCACCACGCATTGTACATATGGGTAGTTGATTGATTCCACCACTAATGGTCATGAAGTGGGTTTTTTTTTCCTATTCTTAATAGACCCTATCTTTACCGTTGTGTGGTGGTTGTTTGATCAAAAGGCACGAGGGTTATACCTTGCATGTGTTAAACTATATTTTCCATACCAAGTTGGCTCTTTTTTTTTCTGTGATGGCTATCGAGCAAACCCTTAACCCCCAGTCTGAAGTTATGTAGAGGATACTTTTGTGCATGTCAAGTTGCTATGAGTTATTGTGGATTGAATGTATGATCAATTACTTTGAATATGAATTCGCCTAGTTGGTCGTATGACAACCGTTTTGGTTTGGCGTCTAGTTACTGTGATAAACCCTACAATGCAATCACACTTTCGAAGTATACAATCACCCTCCTTATGTTAATAACTTAGTATTATTAATGGAGAAGGCCTCTGCCCCGGTTCAATTTGAGCGTGGGTATGTGTAGTTGCCACAACTTGTTTGGTTGATTGATTTATACAACAATGGCGAATTTTTTGGGTTATTACATAGTCACTGGTAATTGCACTAATGGTTATTTGGATGATTATCCAACATGGGTTACAAAGGCTTGATGTGGCTCACAGATATCGCGTGTGTCCATGGTATTTTTACAAATGAAATAGTGGGCATGGTAAATGTGGTTTTCTTTGAGCCGAATCACAGTAGAGAGTATATCCATTACATCCTTATATTTGTTCGATTGTATAAGCCCGGGGTTGCACAACATAGTCAATTACAATGTAACTAAATCAGAACAACATTGTATTAAATTGAGGGCTTTGCACGATGGTTGAAATATTGCTCTGACTGTGTGTTTGTTGTGTTAAGTGAAAACGTTGCATCATGGTGTTTTGTTGGTTGCACACTATGTAAAACATAAATGACTGGGTTTTCACGTTCAGAAATACCCATAGGTTTTTAAACATATTTGTTGTTGCCTGATCATTTGTTGAGATAGGCTGATTGTGGGTACCTCGTCAGTTGGATAGGTGGTCCATTTTTACAGTCATGTTAGATTGGGCTTGTATAGTGATGGGGTTACACTTGCATGATTGTATTATTCGGTGCATGTCTTGTGTTGGAATGGTGGCTGTTGTCTGAAAGTGAAAAACTCGATGACAGTAATACTGCGACTTCATTGTTGCTTTTGGAGTATATCTGTTGATTGGAGTAACGTGTGGGAAGTGGCTGATTTTGATGGTTTATAGATTGGAAGTGGGTGTTGTTAAAAAAATGCTTTAAATGTAAGGAATGTAAATGATAGGAACAAAACCCTTAAAAATTGTGTGAAATAGATGTTGTCATGTGGTGACACTATGTTGGATATTGATTATGAACAGAGTACCAATTAATGCACATAAATTGTTATTTGGTCAAAGTGATTGATAGTTGATACATCGCTTTTCGAAGAATGTTTGTGGATCGCTTAGTTAATTTCATGAACAATAATCATCTTTATTCCCTTACATGATTTCATTTTCCACTAATTAAAAATCCCATCACCTTCCCATATTCATTTTTCCACTCCCTGTTCTGAGATTGATTATAGTCAAGAGAATTCATGTGCTAAAATAGATGGAAGTGGTAGTGTCTTGTGTGAATTGCAATGAGGTTTTATTGGTTTCTTTACAATTGATTTTTGTTGTCATTGAGTAGTAACCATGTTTCCCCCCCCCCATTATATCATATTTTCTCTCAATACAACCCCCTCACATATCCCAGAACCTTGTTTCACCCCGTGCACGTTGATTAATAGTAAAACAATTTGTATGGATTGGATTGCATGAGTCTAATATATTGCTAAGAAAAAATCCATTTCGTGTTTTAAAAAGAGTTGTCATGTATGGTTAAATAAAAGATCATTTTCTAATCAATCATGCATGCACAAATGCACTATTCAAATAAAAGGATAAAAACAGAGGCCTCTCATGCCTCTGTAAAAAAAAATGACCAAAGGATAATAACATCATCAAGGGAAAATATGACTTTGATTTTTATTCGATCTATAGTTTTATGACAGTTGACTTCGGGGATCTTTGGACAAAAAGTTTATTTTGGATATATGATTATTATTTTTGAAATAACTTCAAATTTTATGAGCTTAAATTACCAAAAATGAATGTGTTGAGGGGAGGCACAAGGAGGTGTGTTTTGATTAATTAATGGTTATGTTATGATTATTATGATTGTTATGAACTGAAGGGAGTCAAGAGGGGTCCCACCTACTAGTTATTATTATTTATGACCCTTATTATAATTATTACTCTCCCTCCTAACTGAATTTAGTTGAGTCTTTTAATTAAGTTAACTAATGAATTGGTTCAACTTCTTCAACCAATTCTATTTTGTTAAAAGAAAAACGAAAGGGAGGAACAAGAGGAGGATAGACGCACAAGCATGCTAAGGTTTTATCTTTAAGTTTATGTTGAGATGGTTCATCTTTTATTCATTCATATATTCATCAAAGCCTAATTCTCTTTTGTGATAGTAGGGTCTTATTGTAGACAATAATATTCAGGGATGAATCAAATCATTCAGACACTTGATCTTCAGAGGTGTTGATCTATCTTTGATAGTCTGTGTAGACTTGTCTGTTTGTGAATTAACTTTCATTACTGATAAGGATATTGTGCAGAGTCGAGTGGGAAAAAATCTGTGGCAAGCTGATCCAACTTTTAGAGTTTAGTTTTGGTTTTTTGTCAAAGGTCCTTTTGTATGTTCCTTTTGGGATTTCTAAGTTTGACTTTGGATTTCTTTATGAGATTTTGTAAATAAATGACTCTTTGGTGAATTGGAATGAAACAAAGGATTTATTTATGTCTCATCTATCTTCATTATCCTCTTGGTGTCTTTAATTCTATTCTTACATTTATTTCAACAACTGATATATTCAGAAAATTACATAAAAAGTGAATTTCCAGTAAGCTTTTTTGTTGATAAAAAACTAGCCTAAGCACTCGTAATTAATACTTGTGAGTAAGGATGTTATTTTTGTTGGCTATAAACATAGGGTGGTATTGACGTCTACTTTGATTTATCCAAGTAAAGTCTGAAAATGCTTGAGTAAGATCAATTCATATCTTTTCCTCAACATTTATTTGGCGACCATACTGGGGAGATCTTCGATATCTCTCTTGTTAATTTTTTATACTCAATTCTCATCGATACATATTTATTTTTCTATTATTTATTCTTTGACTATTTTTCTATTCATGACTATTCCTATTGCAAGGCAACCCAATCTTGAGCCTGGTCTCCAAGACCAGACCAACATTGCTTTGAACCTGTTTCATACTATTTTAGACACTACTAGGACCCGTGCCGAGCTTAACCATCCTTGGGCAGCAATTGAACGAGATATTAGTGTTCAAGAACAATTGGAAGCTAGATATAGGCAGCCTAGAATTCGGAAATAACCCTTTGTTTCTTCAGTTTTGTACTTTCTTTCATGTCCTTAGATTATTATGCTTCTAGAAGAAGAAGAGGCTTGTCACCTGAAATCCATCCTATTGCTGAAATAGGAAGAAGAAACGTAGTGTTATCTGTCAACAAGGTGCTATAAGGAGGAATTTATCTGATTCATCCATCTCATCTTTCTTTCCCTCATCTCTCATCCACAAGATGACGTCTAGTGGTGGTTCTTGTGGCACTGGAAGTGCTTCATCTTCCCAATATTCATTGTCATCAATGATTGGTAGCTTGTACAACCACCATATCCCTGCCCAATCTACTACAAACCCCACTAAAGTCATTAAAAAGTATGGGATTTTTCAGTTCGAAGAGGATGCCACAACCACACCATGGCATGTGTCTTATCCTCTTAACTTAACACCTGTTACTTGCCCACTTTCGAAGTTTAAAGAGCACTTGCCTAGGTTTTCAGGAAATGACATTGTTAGTACTAACGAACACCTAGTGGCATTTTCTAATGCTTGTCATAACATAGGTGCTAACGACAATGAAACTTGCATGCACTTGTTTTTCAATTCCTTGGAAGGAAAGGTTGCGGTCGATTTATTTGACCTTCCTCCTAAGATCTTGTCTACTTGGGAAGAGTTAATCTATTGGTTCCAATCCACTTATGGGAAATCCAAAAGCCTTGCTGAGAAGTTAAGGGAATACAATAATGTCACCTATAAAGATGGTGAGACCATCAGTTCTTTCAACTTGCGTTACACCAAGATGTACAATCAAATCCCTGAACTTATCTGCCCATAGAACCAAGCCACATTCATGCATTACTACAATGCATTGCCTTCTTCCTACCGTCATAGGATTGAGGAAAAAGCCATTGATAATCTCAGTTACTCTGTACATACCTGTTTAGAGTATGAAGAACATCTTGAGAGAATTGGTCTTCCCTAGGGGGAATTAGTTAGATAAACAAACATGTCCGCTCTCTTGCAACTAGTAAAAGATATGAACAATCGGATGATATCTTTTGAGCGGAAGGGAACTATCTCCCCTCTCTCCCCTGGAGCTTCATCCTCTTCCACACCCCCCTTTAGAAATCAGGTTGAAAACAATTTTCAGCCTAAGGCTATCTTGCCTTGGAGTTGGTGTAACTTTTGCAAGTAACACCAAGAAGAAACCACATGTGAGGTAAAGAAGAGTGCCAGAGATAAGATCTTTGGTAAAAGACCAGAAGCTACTATCACTGCCCTAGATTTTTCCGAGCCAAAAGATGTCATGGCCATCAATACTAGGAACAAATCCTATGCCCCAAAAGGCAAATTTGACCCCTCTCGTAGTTCTTCTAGCCCGATTTCATCATCAACCATTTCTACACCCCAGGTTCCTAAAATTATTGAGAGTCAGAGAATCATTCCTCCTCCTCCCTCTTCCAAACACAATATCTTGAATAAATTGGCCAACATCAAGGCAGATGAAACCCTCCTAGACATGGTTGTTGTTCCTGAACAACAAATGCATTTGAAACAATTCATGGAAGGAAAGGCTCTCGTTGTATCCAATCTTTCCGAAGAGGTAAGCGAAGAGGATTCTTCTGTAAATAAAGTAGGTGTACATAACTTTAGATACCTTGTAAAAAATCCCCCTTTTTATATTTTCATAAAAATCATGGATAAAATTTCCCATTGTTGCCTCATTGATGGTGGTTTCGGCCCAAGTGTGATGTCAAAGATTATTATGGAAGAGCTAGTCTTGTCTTGTACAGATGAAAACGCCAAAAGCATGCTCTCCTATAATAGTCTAAAACAAAAGACCATAGGTGAGATTAAAGATGTGACTTTAGTTTTGTGCACTCACCCCGAAATAAAGATGACCCTCAACATTCAGGTAATTGATATGCCTGTAAGCAATTAATCAATTATTTTGGGAAGGTATTGGCAAGACTTAACATGTGGATACCTCTCACTCAACGAGACATATTTATCCATTCCTTGAAACAAAAAAAACATTATAGTCCTTAGAGAAGGAAGGATAACCCCTTACATAGAGAGTGTCCCACAACATAATGTAAACTATATCGAAGAGGACCTAGGAGTGTATTCCATCTTTGCTGAAGAGGATAATATTTCTTTGGAACAAATCAATTTAGATGATGGTATGTGGCACATGCACTTTGATGGTTCATGCTCTAATGAAGGTAATGGAGCTAGTATTGTCTTGATTTATCCTATAGGAAAAATCCATAACTTTTCTTATAGGTTGGAATTTTCTTGCACAAACAATGTCACTAAATTTGAAGCCTTATTATTAGGCATTGAAAATGCCTATAATATTGGTTGTGGTCACCTTTCAGTTTTCGAGGATTCTGAACTTGTTGTTAACCTTGTATGCAAGATTCGCTCCCCTAGCAACAATTTGATGAAACGATAAACCCAAATTGTTTGGGCTCTTATCTTGAACCTATTGTCTTTCAATATCACTCATGTGAAGAGGGAACTAAACTCAATGGATGATCGGTTAGATTTTTTGCAGCTTCTCCTACTCGACAACTTCTGCCACACAGACCTGATTGTACCTTTCAATCCCTATATCGTCCACATATTCCCAACAATGTACAATCTTTGTAGGTATTCCCTAACGACAAGAACATTTGTGATTTTATCCAAAATGAACCTTTTAAGCCTAAGGGAATTATATCCATGGAAGATAACAAGATTCCTAAAGGCTTGACTCCTCTAGAGAGTTCATTTTTTTCGAGTGATGTAGGAAACATGGAGAAACAAAAAGAAGATGAGTCTAAAAGGAAGGTGGGTGAAACCATCTCCTTGAACATTGGGACACCCCAGACTCCAAAGAACATGAAAATAGGTGCTAAATGTTCAGATGAAGAGAAGGAGAAGTTTTCCAAGTTTCTTGGTGAATTTCAATACGTTTTTTCTTGGTCTTATGAGGATCTTTGTGGTTTTGATCCTAGCCTTATACAACATGCCATCCCCATTCAGGAAGGCGTAAAACCAATTAGGCAGAAACAAAGACCTATTAACCCTGCGCTAGAAGCAACCATTCGAAAGGAGTTGGAAAAACTTTTGAAGGATGGAATTATATTCCCAGTCAAGTATTCTAAATGGGTCTCAAATCTAGTCCCTGTTCAGAAAACAACTGGTCAGATTAGATTGTGCGTTGATTTTTGCGCGTTAAATTAAGCTAGTATAAAGGACCACTTCCCTCTTCCCAACATGGAAATGATTTTGCAACAAGTTGTAGGGTCATAAATAATGTCCTTACTTGATGGGTTTTCTGATTACAATCAAATCAAGGTAAAAAGGATAGATAAATATAAAACCACCTTTATTACTCGTTGGGGTACCTTTTCTTATGAACATATGCCGTTTGGTTTATCTAATGTAGGTGCCACTTTTCAAAGAGCTATGCAATTAGATTTTGATGATTTGATCAGTAAGCTCATTCAGCTCTACCTTGACAACTTAACAGTCTACTCTAAAATTTGATCAGATCATTTTGGCCATCTGAGAAAAGTTCTCATGCAGTGTAAGGAAATTTGGAATTTCTCTAAACCCTTCCAAGCCAATTTTTGGTGTTATCGAGGCAAGCTCCTCGGACACATTGTCTCCAATTCAGGATTAAGTATCTATCCTGAAAGAATCACTGCTATCCTTAACCTTCCTACTCCTACTTCCAAGAAAGAAGTTCAAGCCTTTATGGGAGTTATTAACTTCATCCGTAGGTTTGTTCCAGATTTTGTAGTGATGGTCAAGCCAATCCATAATTTGCTTAAGCATGACCATTCTTTTTCTACACTGATGATGTTGGAAATGCTTTTGAAGGGATTAAGAAAGAAATAAATGACGCACCGATTTTGGTGAAGCCATATTTTGAGAAATAATTCACGATTTATACTAATTCCATTGAGGAGGCAGTTTTTGTTGTCCTTATGCAAGATGATGGTCAAGGAAATGAAAAATCTGTGGTTTACATGAGTCAAAGTTTGTTTGATGATGAATTTAAATACTCTTTTATTGAGAAACATGATTTTTCTCTTGTTAAGGCCATTGCAAAGTTTCTCCACTACATCTTAGGTAAGAATACGTTGGTAAAAGTCCCTTTACCTGCTGTTAAGTTTTTGCTCTCACAGAGTTATCTTTCAGGAAAACTTACACATTGGCTTGCCAAGATCTAGGAGCATGATTTGAATATTGTGACTTGTACCACTATCAAGGGACGTGACCTATCCCTTCACTTAGTGTAGCATGCTGAGAGTGGTGAAGAAGTTGAGGAAGAAGATAGTTCCCCTTCATCCCTCTTTTACATTGATGATCAGACCCTCCTTGTCTCTGAACATCCTTGGTACAAAAAATTGGTTTACTATTTACAGAACCAAAGATGTCTAGACAAATTAGACACTCATCAAAGGAGAAGACTTCATCTTGAATCTGCAAGATATGTCATTATAGGAGAATTGCTATTTCGAAGATCTACCGATGATGTGTTACTTCGCTGTGTAAACAATGAAGACACACAAAAATTGTTACAGGAAGCCCACGACTCTTCAAGCTCTGTCATTCATGTAGGGGGTCATTTTTTTGCAAAGACCACTGCTTTCAAGATTATTAGGAAGGGATATTATTGGCCTTTGATATTTCGTGACTGATGCAGGAGCATCGTATAAATCCCAAGTGCATGCCTAAAACCGAGGAGACAGCTGGATGCACAGAGGAAATTAAATACATTTTTGTGAAGACATTGTGAATTTCAAAATTTGAAACATTAATGTAATGGATGGGAGGAAAGTGTAGTTGCATTTATGTCTCAAAGATCCAAACTGATTTTGGAGCATATGTTCCTATCCACCAGATGTAATAGGCATTTATGTGTGTTTAATGCAAGTAGGTAGATTTAATTTAATAGATTAGACAGTTTAGAAGCGTAGGAGGGAAAACAGATGATAGACACCCTCACCCTTATATCATTGTAAGATAATTCATAATTCATAAGCTGTAGAGATGCAGAGGAGAATAGAGAATTTTATGCATTTTAGTTGTTATTCGCCATGTACAAGAGCACTTGAATTAATAGAAGAAATATTTGATTCCAATCTATGTGTTTGTTATGGTTGTTGGAACCACCTATTAAACGGTATGTTGCAGGCTTGTTTTCATTCTCTGTATGTATTTTTTTCCAATGCTATGTGTGTGTGTATGCTCTAGAATTCTATGTTGAGTGCTTGAATTCTGGACAAAGGGGAGAATGAGTTTTAGTTGTTTCTCTTTCTGAGAACTCTTGAAAAGAGTGCAGTAGAGGGTCTGCAAGGAGTGCGTCAACCAGGTTCTGAAATTCATCTCAGAACTCTTAGAGGAGATTCAAATTGTCTTTACAGGCAAGAGTGCTAGCAGAGCATAGAGCCGTGCAAAGTGTGTGCAAGCTAGGAGAAGGGGACGAATTCTTTCAAACTCATAGAGGAGTTGAATAATTCTCTGTTGCAAAGAGTGCATAGAGTTGAAGATCCAACAACTTGAGGTTATTTTGAAAATTTTCTGCAAGGAGTGCGTGAAGAGGCCCTTTTGGAAGTTCTGAGCGTACAAGCGTAAGCTTAGAAGGGATAGAACCTCTGGAGTGATCAAATAAAGACGGAGGTCGAAATCATCTCACATAAGTCAAGTTTAGGAGGGAGGACGCCAAGTCATTTGGATAGAAGTCCTTGACAAGTTGAATCGGACGGTGGAATCACTTCAGGAGGAAGTGCCGAAGTTTCGTGGACCATTAGATCTGATAGACCAACGGAGGGATTACGACTGAGTGTCTTTCAACACGCATCATATCAGGAGGAGTGGTGACAGTTAGATCCAAATCAATGAGGACCGTTGATCTCATATGTGAATTCGCCATATTGGGGATCGAGAAGTTGAGTAGTTTAAGGTTGGACTTGAGAGTTGTGAACTCCCGGGTTGTGAAATCCCGATACAGCCAGGACCATTGGATCGAGGGAGGCACACATCCATGGATCTCGTCGAGGGTATGATTTCAGAGTTGGGGATCCATAGAGGAGGAGGAACGGCTGTTGGCTGTTCACTCGAGTTGCGAAAGCTGGAAAATTTGTGTGGACAAGTGGCAAGAACTCACTCTGTAAGTAGAGAAACAACTGTGACAGGTGGTGTGCGCTCGTCACTTTGGGTGGAGTCAACCTTCGTTGACATATCACATTTCAGGGATTCGCAAGGGAAGAGAACGAGAGGTTGGCACTCCAACTCATGAAGTTGCGAGTCATGAAAGGTGCTTGCATTAAGGCTTGGTTGTGGTCATATTGGAAAAGGGGCTGAAGAGGGGGCTTACACCTTAAGCCCATTTGCAATTTCACGTTTTGACTATTGCCAAGGACTGTGGAATTGTATTCGAAGTTTCCAACTCGTGAGACCCGAATTCCTTTGCGGGTCTAAACAAGGAGTTCAGTTAACCCTTGTCGTGGTTTAGAAAAGATCCTATGCAGATCTCGGCCTGGGGGAAGGAGGTCTGCACTAGTTGTGGTATCATAGCCCAGAATCAAATTCTTTTCTTTCTACAACAGAGAGAAAAGAGGAATTTTACAGCCATGCCGTTGAGAAGAAGAGAAAGGCCCATACTGGATCCAGCAATGGAAAGAGAAATGTGTGAATAATGTGCCAGACTTGATGCTATGGAGACAACACAGAGGTGAATAGTTGATGCTGGAGATCTCAGTGAAGCTGAAAGTGAAAATGAAGCTGGAAATGAAGGAGAAGAAGTTGCAGTCGAAGATGCTGCAGAAGAATGCCTATTTAGGGTTGTTGCAGGATAGGTGATAGGGAAAAAATGGACATTCCAATGTATGAAGGAACCCTAGACGTTGAAGAGCTTCTATACTGGATTAGAGCTCTAGACAAACACTTCGACTATGCGTATGTCGAGGAAGACAAGAAAGTCAAACATGCCATTACTAGACTTAAAGGGCATGCAACATTGTGGTGGGATGAACTACAGGCTAATAGGAATTGCAAGGGCAAGCATAAAATCAAGAGATGGGATAGAATGGTTGCAAAAATGAAAGCCAAATTCATACCCAGGGATTATCAAATAAATCTGTTTCGGAGGATGCAAAATTTGAGACAGAAGATGATGTCAGTGAAAGAATACACTGAAGAGTTATATAGGATAAACATCAGAGCAGGTCATTGGGAAAGTGATGATGAGAAAGTTTCCAGGTATATGAATGGTCTACGATATGAAATTCAGGACGAGATGAGCATGATAACCATCCAAACCGTAGAATATTCTTATCAAATGGCTCTAAAAGTTAAAGAGAAGCTGAGCCGAAAGCAAGGTCAAAGAGGTCGAGGCAGAAGTCAAAGAAGAGGCAAGACAATTTCCCAGGACAAAAATCAGAAGCCTAAAGAAGAGGGGAAGAAACCTCAAAATCAATCTGAGAGAGGAGGAAGGTCATAGGGGAGGTAGTATGCTGAAAGAAATACTTTTCCTCGAGCCAGAGGAAGAGGAAGAGGCAGAGGAGGTGAAGTGAAATGCTTTGTCTGTGGAAAAATCGGACATAAATCCTATGAGTTTCCAGATAAGAAGAAAGATGGTGGTGAAACTCACATTGCCGAAGCTCAAGGACAAAATGTTGAGGTAGAAGACGCTGAGGGTGGAAGATCCTTAATGATACAAAAAGTTCTCTTGAAACCAGAGAAGGAGCCAGAGAACCCAGCCCAAAGAAGCAGTCTGTTTCAGACTGCTTGCAAAACCAAAGACAGGGTATGCAAGGTCATAGTGGACAGTGGTAGCATAGATAATATTGTATCTACGAAAATGGTAGAAAAGCTGGAGTTGGAGACTGTTGCACATCCAAGCCCATGCAAAGTTTCGTGGCTACAAAAAGGACACTAGGTAAATGTCACTAAACAATGTTTAGTTGAAGTTAAAATAGGAGGATATAAAGATGAGGTATTATGTGATGTCATTCCCATGGATGTTTGTCATCTATTGTTGGGTAGACCGTGGAAATATGATAGAAATTTGGTGCATGATGGGAGAAAGAACATGTACACTCTGGAGAAAAATGGTAGGATGCACATGTTGCTGCCAATTAAGGATAAAGAGGTGAAAACAGAGATGAGCAACACTGTACTTCTCATGAGTGGGAAGGAACTTCTTAAGGAAGTCAAGAAGAAGGAAGACACACAATTCATTTTGGTTAGGAAGCCCATAATTGTTTTGAACAACACTAGGATAGATGATTTACCAGAATAAATCCAGGAGTTGTTGGAAGAGTTTGCTAATATAGTAGTGGATGAACTACCTTGTTTGTTTCCACCTATCAGGAGTATAAGCCATCATATCGATCTTATACCTGGATCGAATTTTCCGAACAAAGCAATTTATAGGTTGACACCGCAAGAGAATGAAGAGGTTAAGAGATAGGTCCAAGACTTAATGGACAAATAATTGATTCGGGAGAGCTTGAGTCCATGCGTTGTTCCAATAGTGCTCAACTCAAGGAAGGACGGTGGCTGTAGAATGTGTACAGACTCAAGGGAAATCAACAAAATTACCATCAGGTACAGGTTCCCATTGCCAAGGATGGATGACTTGATGGATTGCTTGAGTGGAGCAAATCTTTTTTCAAAGATTAATTTGAAAAGCGGATATCATCAGATTAGAATGAGAGAAGGTGATGAATGGAAGACATCATTCACGATGAATGAAGGGCTGTGTGAATGGATTGTCATGCCAGTTGACTTGACGAATGCGCCCAATACTTTCATGAGGTTGATGAATGAAGTCCTGAGAGATTTCATTGGGAAATTCGTCATTGTATATTTTGATGATATATTAATTTTCAACAAAACTGAAGCAGAGCATTTGAAGCATTTAGCTGTAATGATGAGAAGGTTACAACAAGAGAAATTTCTGATCAACATGAAGAAATTGTCAATATAAGGACACAACTCATTTATTTGGGTTTTTTTATCTCTACAAATGAATTGAAAATGGATCTAGAAAAGATAAAGTCGATTAAGGATTGTCCATCGCCAAAGAGCGTGTTTGAAGTTCGAAGATTCCATGGTTTGGTTAGCTTCTATAGGAAATTCATCTGAAAATTCAGTGGAATTAGCGCACCAATGATGGATATGGTGAATAAAAGACATAAATATTTTCACTGGACGGAGGAAGCAGAGAAGAGCTTCAACCTGCTGAAGAAGAAGATCACTAAGCAACCAATTCTGGTTTTGCCAGATTTCAGCAAGACATTCCAGGTCAGGTGTGACACGAATGGATTTACCATTGGAGTGGTATTAAGCCAAGAGAATAGGACGATTGTGTATTTCAGTGAAAAACTAAATGAAGAAAATATTAAGTACTCCACGTATGATAAAGAATTCTACGCAGTCATACAAGCGTTGAAGAAATGGAGGAACTATTTGGTTCCAAAAGAGTTTGTTTTGTACAATGATAATCACGCTTTGAAATTTGTGACTCGATAGGAGAAGTTGAACCAAAAACATTCTAAATGGGTTGAATATATGGAGAGTTTTACTTTTGTGATTAAGCATATTTCTGGAACTACTAACAAAGTTGCCGACGCGTTGAGCATGAAATGTTTGCTTATACAGGAATTTGGAGTTAAGACTTTGGGTTTCGATAACCTCAAAGAAATGTACGGGGATGATCCAGATTTCAAAGAGGCATATGAGGCATCTGAGAATCCAATTCTTAGGGACAGAAGCCAATGGATAGAGTACATGATCCAGGATGGACTATTGTTCAGGGGAAATCAACTATGTATTCCAAATGCTCCATGAGGGAGAATTTACTGAAGGAAAAGCACAATGGAGGATTGGCTGGACACTTCGGTCATGAAAAAACGTTCTCAAAGTTGAATGGCTCGTATTACTGGCCAGGGATGAGGACAAATGTGAATAAATTTGTGGACAGGTGCATAATTTGTTAGCACGGGAAGAGAAAAAGGCAGAATGCAGGGTTATATCAGCCATTACCCATACCCGAAAGGCCGTGGGACACAGTAAGCATGGATTTCATATTAGGAATACCAAGGACACATAGGGGATATGATTCAATCTTTGTAGTGGTAGATAGATTTTCAAAGATGGCACATTTCATACCATGCCATAAAACTAGTGACGCAACTCATATTGCGAACCTAATTTTCAAGGAAGTCGTCAGAATTCATGGCTTGCCAAGGAGTATCATTTATGATCGAGATACCAAGTTTGTAGGGCATTTCTGGAGGACCTTATGGAAGAAGCTGGGGACAAAATTTTCTTTTAGCTCAGCATATCATCCTCAGACGGATGGAAAGATAGAGGTTGTGAATAGGAGCTTGGGAGATTTGTTAAGCAACTTAGTGACTGAACACCACAGTGAATGGGATCACATTCTGTCACAGGCGGTATTCACTTACAATGATTCACTCAATAGAAGCACAGGGCAGAGTCCATTCCAAATTGTATATGGAATGCATCCAAGGGGGCTCTTTGAATTGAAAGATTCAGAACAAGCTGAATTGAGGAGTGATAGTGCAGAGGACTTTGCATAAGGAATGAAGGAGATTCATAGCAGAATCAAGGAGCGATTGCAGAGTTCAAGTAAAGAGTACATGCGTAGAGCATATCAACACAGGCGAGAACTTCAATTTGAAGTTGGTGATTTTATTCTTGCGCATTTGAGGAAGGAAAGGTTTCCAAGGGGAACATACAACAATATGAAGATGAAGAAAATTGGACCGTGCAAGGTCATAAGAAAATTTGGGGCAAACGCGTATGAGATTGAATTACCCGATGGGGTCGGAATCTCACCAATATTCAATGTCGTGGATTTGTACCCTTACAGAGCTGAATAAGTAGGAGCAGAATATGAACAAGAAAAGATTCAATGGATGAAACAAATGATTATAGCTGGAAAGCCACAGATAGAAAGCATAATTAGCAAGAGGATTAGCAAAAAGACCAGAAGAAAAGAGTATTTTGAATACTTGGTCAAGTGGAAAGGACATCCAATTGAAGATTCCATCTGGGAGAATGAAGCATAAATTGAAAGACATGGACAGATCGTGCAAGAGCTCATGAATAGGAGTTCATGAAAATTTTCAAGCGAGGGAGTATGATGCAGGAGCATCGTATAAAGCCCAAGTGCGTGCCTAAAACCGAGGAGACAGTTGTATGCGCAGAGGAAATTAAATACATTTTTGTGAAAACATTGTGAATTTTAAAATCTGAAACATTAATGTAATGGATGGGAGGAAAGTGCAGTTGCATTTATGCCTTGAAGATCCAAACTAATTTTGGAGCCTATGTTCCTATCTGCCGGATGTAATAGGCATTTATGTGTGTTTAATGCAAGTAGGTAGATTTTATTTAATAGATTAGATAGTTTAGAAGCATAGGAGGGAAAATAGATGATAGACACCCTCACCCTTGTATCATTGTAAGATAATTCAGAATTCGTAAGTTGTAGAGTTGCAGAGGAGAACATAGAATTTTATGCATTTTAGTTGTTATTCGCCATGTACAGGAGCACAAGAATTAATAGAAGAAATATTTGATTCCAGTCTATGTGTTTGTTATGGTTGTTGGAACCACCTGTTAAACAGTATGTTGCAGGCTTGTTTGCATTCTCTGTATGCATTTTTTTTCTATGCTATGTGTGTGTGTGTGTGTGTATGCTCTAGAATTCTATGTTGAGTGCTTGAATTTTGGACAAAGGGGAGAATGAGTTTCAGTTGTTTTTCTTTCTGAGAACTCCTACAAAGAGTGCAGTAGAGGGTCCGCAAGGAGTGCGTCGACCAGGTTCTAAAATTCATCTCATAACTCTGAGAGGAGATTCAAGTTGTCTTTACAGGCAAGAGTGCTAGTAGAGCACAGAGCCGTGAAAAGTGTGCGTAGGCTGGGATAAGGGGAAAAATTCTTTCAAACTCACAGAGGAGTTGAAGAATTATCTATTGTAAAGAGTGCATAGAGCCGAAGACCCAAACAACCTGAGGTTATTTTGAAAATTTTCCGCAAGGAGTGCGTGCAGGGACCCTTTTGGAAGTTCTGAGCATACAAGTGTAAGCTTAGAAGGGATAGAACCTATGAAGTGCTAGAATAAAGACGGAGGTCAAAATCATCTCACAGAAGTCAAGTTTAGGAGGGAGGATGCCAAGTCATTTGGCCAGAAGTCCTTGAGAAGTTGAATCGGATGGTGGAATCGCTTCAAGAGGAAGTGCCGAAGTTTCGTGGACTGTTGGATCTGATAGTCCAGCAGAGGGATTAAGACTGAGTGTCTTTCAACACCCATAAGCTCAAGAGGAGTGGTGACCGTTAGATCCGGATCAATGAGGATTGTTGATCTCGTATGTGAATTTGCCATATCGAGGATCGGGAAGTGGATTAGTTTAAGGTTGGACTCGAGAGTTGTGAAATCTCGGGTTGCGAAATCTCAATACAGCCAGGACCGTTGGATCGAGGGAGGCACACAACCTTGGATCTCGTCGAGGGTACGATTTCAGAGTTAGGGATCCATAGAGGAGGAGGAATGACTATTGGATATTCGCTCAAGTTGTAAAAGCTAGAAAATCTATGTGGACAGGTGGCAAGAACTCACTCTGTAAGTGGAGTAAACAACTATGATAGGTGGCGTGTGCTCATCGCTTTGGGTGGAGTCAACCTTCGTTGACATATCGCGTTTCGGGGATTTGCAAGGGAAGAGCACGAGAGGTAGGTGCTCCAACTCATGAAGTCGCGAGTCGTGAAAGGTGATTGCATTAAGGATTGGTTGTGGTCATATTGGAAAATGGGCTTAAGAGGGGGCTTACACCTTAAGCCCATTCACAATTTCGCATTTCGGCTATTGCCAAGGACTGTGGAATTGTATTCGAAGTTTCCAACTCGTGAGACCCGAAGTCCTTTGTGGGTCTAAACAAGGAGTTCAGTTAACCCTTGTTGTGGTTTAGAAAATATCCTATGCGGATCTCAGCCTGAGGGCAGGAGGTCTGCACCAACGAATCTTATTTTTTTTTGAGGTCATACGACAAATGCCAAAAATTTGCAGGGAAAGAACGCCTTTCAACCATTCTATTACAACCTGTTCTGCCATATTTTCCCTTTTCAAAGTGGGGATTGGATTTTATTGGTCCTATTAACCCTCCTTCTTTAGCTAGGAAAGTTTTTATCTTGACAACCATAGACTATTTTACAAAATGGGCTGAAGTTGTCCTGCTTAAACATTTCATAGACGATCAGGTAATTTCTTTCCTTGAAAAAAATATTTTTTCCAGATTCGGTCTTCCATTGGAAATTATTACAGACAACGGTCCCTCTTTCATTTCTGCTAAGTTGACTCAGTTTCTAGCTAGGTTGGGGGTTAAACATTTCACATCATCAATTTATTATCCCTAGGGAAACGAGCAAGCCGAGTCCACCAATAAAAATCTGGCGAGAATTGTCAAAAGGCTCATCGAGGATAAACCTCTCCAATGGCACACTCTCCTCAATTATGCCCTCTGGGTAGATAGAACTACCGCCAAAGTAAGTATTGGTTGTACCCCTTTTCAACTGGTTTATGGTCAAGAAGCCCTCCTGCCAACCGAGCTGGAGCTTTCTTCCTTAAGGTTGATGTTACAGACCGAAGAATTAAATTCTTCAGATGTTTCACAAAGAGTAAATGCATTATTGGCTTTGGAAGAACAAAGGATGTTTTCTTTGGATAATATTAAAAGGAGACAACAGACTGTTAAGAAATATTTCAACAAGAGTGTCAAAACTGTCAAGTTCAAGGTCAATGAAAAAGTTTTGCTATGGGATTTGGCTCACGCTAATAGGGGAAGACATTCAAAATTTCAGAAATTATGGCTGGGTCCTTTCAAAATCGCTTTTGTCTTAGGTACAAATTCTTACATTCTAAAATATTTGTAGGAGTAATTGTTTTCCTACAACACTAATGGTTCTCACTTAAAGCATTATGTGGAACCAACGTGAAAAGCTCTACGCTGTCTGGATTTCCTGTATTTTAGTAGTCTAGCTCTATTTTCAGGTTTTCATTTTTTCCTTCTACTTACAATAGTTGTTTTCTATTTTAAGTATTTCCTATTGCCTTTACTTTCCTGTCACTTTATTTCTTCCATTTTAATCTTTTGCAATTTGATTATGTTGAGATTTTTTTTGGGTCATCTTTTAGTTTCAGGAGAGAATAAGATGTTGGAACATATTTTCCATAGTGACACTCCTGCAAGCATTGTTAGTCAATAATAATCAAGCTTACACAACTGTTATGATGTCGTCTCTGAAGGAACCTTAAAATTGTTATATATTTCAACTGTTGTTTCATAAAGAATTGGTTATCTCTCTCTTCTTCTCGCCATTTCTTCATCCACTGAGAGTTAAAGAGAAAATCTGGAAATTTTCCTCCTTAAAGGTTAAAGAACAGATTTTGGTCGATCGATTATGCATATAGTGGTAAAACCCCTCATACTTAACATTTTTCATAAGTTATTCCCGAGTTCCCAGTCATATTTACATTAAATTCGCTCACTTCTCCCTATTGCATAATCATTCGATTAATGTCCTCTTGAGTTCACTGCTCTCGGTTTATGAGTTATAAATCTGTTGAAAACAATTTTTCCTATGGATTCGCCAGTTTTGTTGACGATTAAATTCGCAACAAAGTTTGGCCAGCAAATTATTGCTAAAGCCTATTATTATAAAAGCTAAATAATACTAGTAGGTAGGACCCCCTTGTACTATTGAATATAAAGTCTGGCATTATTCGATACTATTTGACACTACTTTCGTGGCTGCCAATATCTTGTTTTATTGTATAATGGATCGGGCATTTTATATAGGGTTCCCTTTTTGTTTCAAGATCAATTTATACCGAAATTTTTCAGGGTATCATTGTTGATTTTTCTTGGATCTAGGAATTATGACACTTGCAATAAACACATGTTAGTAATAACAAATGAAAAAGAAGCTAATAGAGGAAATTGTCCTATGCTAACATATTATACTATATGCATTGAAAAGGATCGTGGAAAATCCTAGATAACATAGGATAGACATGCAAGTTATTAAGGGTGTATATAATATAGTTGGTATAGTTGTTATTAAGCGTGTACTAAGAATTGAATGAAATTGAAGTAGGTAAGTCATGTAAATTTATTGCACATCACCTCTACCCTTACCGTTGGGCGCTACCATGGTCAGACTATCTTCTAAACACTACTACTGTGGTTATGCTCCAATTTCTCAACAGGGAGGAACCACTCAACCGAATCGCATTTTAAAAAATTTGATTACATGTATGTTCTTTTTTTTGGCCCTTCATGAATATACTCTGGTTATGAAATGGATTTTGGCTCAAGTGTATTATTTGTGCTCTCCTTAAGTATTGCGACTGTGTAATGGTGATTGTGAATGAAACGTTGATGATTCTATTTGAAATAAGGTTAAAGTCGTAACATTACTGGTTATCCTGGGGCGTTAACAGTCACAAGAGACCTCTGTTATCCTTGTTGGTTACTTGGAAGATCCTTGTTGGTCTTAGTGGGCTATATTCACGTTTTCGCATTGTTGTTTTTAGTCTGTGGGTTTTTTATGGGTTTTAATGACTAACACATTAATATCACCATGCGTTATACATATGGACAGTTGATTGATTCCACCACTAGTGTTCACGAAGTGGGTTTTTTTTCCTGTTATTAATCGGCCCTGTCTTTACCGCTGTGTGGTGGTTGTTTGATCGAAAGGCATGAGCCTGCGTTTGTTAAACTATATTTTCCATACCAAGTTGGCTCCGTTTTTCCTGTGATGGCTATCGAGAAAACCCTTAACCCCCAGTCTGAATTTATGTAGAGGAGAAGACTATTGTGCTTGTCAAGTTGCTACGGGTTATTGTGGATTGAATGTATGATCGATTACTGTGTGTTTGTTGTGTTAAGTGAAAACGTTGCATCATGGTTTTTTGTTGGTTTCACACTGTGTAAAACATAAATGACTGGGTTTTCACACTCAGAAATACCCACAGGTTTTTAAACATATTTGTTGTTGCCTGATCATTTGTTGAGATAGGTTGATTGTGGGTACCTCATCAGTTGGATAGGTGGTCTAGTTTTATAGTCACGTTAGATTGGGCTTGCACAATGATGGGGTTACCGTTGCATGATTGTATTATTCGGTGCATGTCTTGTGTTGGAATGGTGGTTGTTGTCTGAAAGTGACAGACCCGATGGCAGTAATACTGTGACTTCATTGTTGTTTTTGGAGTATATCTGTTGATTGGAGTAATGTGTGGGAAATGGTTGATTTTGATGGTTTATAGATTGGAAGTGGGTGTTGTTCAAAAATTTCTATAAATGCAAGGAATGTAAATGACTGGAACAAAACCCTTACAAATTGTGTGAAATACATGTTGTCATGTGACGACACTGTGTTGGATATTGATTATGAACATAGTATTAGTTAATGCACATAAATTGTTATTTGGTCAAAGTGATTGATAGTTGATACATCTCTTTTCACAAAATGTTTGTGGATCGCTTAGTTAATTTCATGAACAATAATCATATTTATTCCCTTCCATGATTTCATTACAAATCCCGTCACTGTTGGCACAGGGGCAGACCCAGGGTTCAACGCTACAACAACGTACCAACAAAGCCCTAACTACTAGCCCTTTCGGCAACACTTGCGAAGCAGATGAAGTCTCACCCAAGGTAGAGGCAGGGTTGGTTGCAAGACTCAGGTGTTTGCAACCTTAGCTGGGACACAAATATGTGATTATAACACTTAATACTGCTCATGGAACCATCAATCCCTGGATATGAAATCACTATTCACTTCGTTGATAAAACAGAGCCTCGCAGCATTCACACTAATCTACAATATTTAAGCACTTAGCATATAAATGGATCAAAATGAGCATATCAAGCACCAAGCATGACTATCTTGATCAGATCTAATATTCTTACATATCATAAGCACAAAGCAAAAGTATATCTATCTAAACATATCAAAGTACTTAGCAAATAACATGTGAACACATCAAGACAAAGCACAAAGCACATAACACAGTGTTTACGTGGTTCACCCCCACCCTAGGGCTACGTCCACCAACTCTTCTTATTTATTGTCTTTAGTCAATCGGTTACAAGCACAAATCCTTCAAAACCCTTACCCCACACAGGACATAAGATCTACGCAACTCGCTAGATCCTTCTTCCTTGCATTACAACACAAATCCTTCTACAGTCTCACACAAGGACTTGCACTCAACTTTGCAAGTCTTATCCAGAATGCACAAAGCCCTTACAATCCACACTAGCACTTAGCCTACATTCACATCACATAGATGCACTATTCAACTACTCCTCTATATGGCCTAGACACACACACACACACACACACACACACACACACACACACACACATATATATATATATATTACAAAATAGGCCTACCCATGGGTCGACATCCCATTCCCATTACATATTCCCAAAAACCCAAAAAGGGGCCCAAAAGGGGGCCGAGATCCCGTGATCTCCGCTTTGTCTTGCGCTCCTCCTTTGATAGGCTATCGAAGTCCCAAAATAGGTCAACATGACCAAGAAACTCCCAAAACTTGGTCAAGGTCCAATAGGCTCCCAACACTCACCTGTGACTCATCCCGAGTCACTCTGGTCTAAGAAATTCTGCCTCAAACGCCTTGAGTTTGGCTGGAGCTGATTCTACTTGCTACTTTGCTATGGCCTCTTTTTCAAAAAACTCCTGGATTACTGTGTCTTTTACTGGCCCTTATAGGAACTATTCTGTTGTGGTGACAACTTGTTCTAAATATACTCCTTGGCTCTCTACTTCTATAAACAAATGGCATGCCTTATCTTGCACAGGTTGAAGTTGTTGAGTGACTGCCATCACTTTGCTTTGAAGCATATGGATCTGTTGCTGAGTTGTGCGTTGTTCTTGAGACCTCTTCATTCTTTCTATAGCTGACAGGGCCTTCAGTTGTGCTTCTAGTGTATCTGCGTGCTTCTTCACTTCCTGGAGCTGTGACTCCAGTGGCTGTAACTCTGGGTTCTTAGTGAGGTTTTCATATGTCTATGCACTGCAGTTACTTAATTGCTTGCATTCCAATGCAAGAGATTTTAATCTGTCAACTGTGTTGTGGGTAGTTTCTTCTCACTGGTCCCTTACGTTGCAATATACCAGATATAAAAAGTATGCAGAACAGAAATGAAAAGCTAGAAATGGCAGAATATTAGTAATATAACCAGCATAATCTCCACAATAACACATAAATGATATAAGAACAACAAAAATAGCACTTTGATTCAGAAAACAATGTTCACAGGCCTCTTCGAGGGGGCAACCTCCAGTCGAGCAGTGCTTTGTTACAATAATCTTCAAGCCCTAGTTTTCATACCCTCGACCCTTATTTATACTAAATATGTCTATCAAGAAAAGCATCTAGAGGAAGATCCTTCTAGAAGTGGAAGCTTCTATTAGGTCTTCTTACATCCACTTTATTCTATTTTATTGAAAGGCCTTTTTAATATTGACCTTTACTACATCCAAATATATTGATCTACCTATGTGCAGGTTAGGACCCTAACATGTTCACCCCCTTAAAAACAACCTTGTCATCAAGGCTTGAGATGTGGAAACTACTGTAGAATGGTAGTTGGTTCCCAAGTGGAATCTGATGGAGTCATATCTTTCCATTGGACTAGCACTTCCTTGATGGTTCTTTGACACAGGCGATGCTCACACTGGTCCAAAACTGCTTCTGGATGTAGCCAAATGGATCCTTCTTTAGCTAACTCTGGAAGGTTGGTTTGAATTTTTCACCTAGTTCTAATCACCTTCTTTAAGCATGAAACATGAAAAATAGGATGTAGCTTCGACTAACTGGGCAGAGCTAATTGATAGGTGACTTGCCCCACATGCTTGAGAACTGTATAAGGACCACAAAATTTGGGTACTAGCTTCTGACAATGCTCGGCCTTGAGGGAAGTTTGCTTATATGGTTGCAGTCGTAGAAACACCTGATCCCCTTTTGCAAATTGACGTTCAGAGTGACCTTGATCTGCTTGTTGCTTCATGCAATTCTGTTCCATGACCAAGTTCTCTTTAAGGGTACAAAAAATATCCTCTCGAACTGTAAGTGTTTGGTCAACCGCTTGGACCTTCGAGGTACCCAGTAAGTATGAGAGAACTGAAGGTGGATTATGTCCATATACCACTTCAAAAGGAGTCATGCGTGTAGCTGTATGGTAGGAAGTGTTGTACCACCATTCAGCTAGGGTTAACCATTGAGCCCACTGATGTTGCTTCTCAGAGGCAAAACACCTCAGATATGTTTCCAAAAACTTGTTGACAACTTCTGTTTGACCATCATTCCGGGGATGATAAACTGTGCTGAGATGCAATTGGGTGCCCTGTAGCTTAAATAGTTCTTGCCAAAAATTGCTTGTGAAAGTTGGGTCACGATCAGAAACAATAGAGTGTGGCATGCCATGAAGTTTGAAGACCTAGTCCATGAAAATTTGAGCCATCGTGGATGCAGTAAATGGGTGTTGAAGAGCGCATAAATGAGCATACTTGGAAAGGCGATCCACAACCACCATTATGACTAATTTATTCCTCGATTTGGGTAAGCCAGTAATAAAGTCCATAGAGATATCCTTCCAAATAGCAGGTGGAATTGGAAGCAGTTGTAGTGTGCTTGGAGATTTGACTGTTTCTCCCTTGTTGCATTGACACACCTCACATTCAGTGACAAAATTATGGATTTCCTATTTCATACCATCCCAGAAAAAGGAATGTTTGACCCTGTCATAGGTTTTGGCGAACCCCGAGTGCCCCGCTATGGGTGTAGCATGAAGCTCAGAAAGTACCATGGATTTAAGCTTTGATTGTTTACTTAAATACAAACGACCTTTGTATTGAAGCTCATCCTGGAGCCAAGAGTACCCTGGGGGAGCCAGAGCATTGGTCTGCAATTGCTGGATCAGATGTGAACTTTTGGGATCTTGTATCCATTCTCGGCGCACAGCTTGGAGCCAATTGGGTACAATGAAGGAAAGAGAAAAAAGGGATCCGTCTTCTTTATATTTTCGAGATAGTGCATCTGCCACTACATTGTCTTTTCCCTTCTTGTAAATGATCTCATAATCATATCCAAAGAGCTTAGTCACCCATTTTTGTTGCTCTGGGGAGGAAATGCATTGTTCCAGAAAGTACTTGAGGCTTTGATGGTCGGTCTTAATTTGGAAGCGTTTCCCCAAGAGATAAGGACGCCACAGATCAATGGCATGTAGAATAGCCAACATTTCCTTTTCATAAATGGGTTTTCCTAGATTCATTTCAGATAGTTGCTTGCTGGTGAAGGCCAAAGGTCGACCCTCTTTCATAAGGATAGCGCCGATCCCTTTCCTTGATGCATCACATTCCAACACAAAGGTCTTTGTGAAAACAGGAAGGGACAGAACCAGAGTGGTGCACATGGTCATCTTCAAGGTTTGAAAAGCTTTAGAAGTGGCTAGAGTCCAAGTGAAAGAGTTCTTTTTGAGGAGAGCAGTGAGAGGTGCTGCAATCTTTCCGTAGTTCTTAACAAACTTGCGATAATACCCTGTTAAGCCCAGAAATCCACGCAAGCTTTTGAGAGTCTTTGGGTGCGACCAGTCTTGCATAACATTCAATATTTTTTGGATCCACCCTGACACCATCCTTGCCAACCAGATGACCCAAGTATTCTACTTATGAGGCACCAAAAGCACATTTAGACTGTTTCATGAAAATTTGGTGCTAAGAGAGTATATGGAGAAATTGATCCACATGAGTAAGATGGTCTATCCAGGTTTTTCTATAGATGAGGATATCATCAAAGAAAACTAAGACAAAATGACGAAGAAAGGGATGGAAGACGTGATTCATGAGGCTTTGGAAGGTGGAGAGGGCATTACACAAGCCAAAGGGCATGACCAAAAACTCATAGTGGCCCTCATGAGTTCAAAAGGGCATCTTGGGAATGTCTGCCTCTTTCATACGTATCTGGTGATAGCCCGAGCAAAGATCAAGTTTAGTAAAGAATTGGGCGCCACTCAATTCATCCAGGAGGTCATTAATGACAAGAATGGGGAATTTTTCTTTAATGGTCAGTTTGTTGAGGGCATGGAAGTCAAGACACATTCTCCAAGAACCTTCTTTCTTTAGGAACATGACTACAGGAGAAGAGTAAGGGCTTGTACTAGGGCGGATAACGCCTGCATTAAGGAGTTCTTGGACCATTTTCTCAATTTCATTTTTTTGTGAAAAGGGGTGGCGATAAGGATGTATATTGGGAGGAAGGATTTCGGGTACAAGGGGAATGGAATGATCATGAACACCATGGGAAGGAAGGAGTCCTTGGGGAGTGGAAAATACCATTTGATGTTTAGAAAGGAGGGCTTGGAGGTCTTGCGGCACCGGGGGTGTCTCTGTTGCTTGTATGGCATGGAGTTGGGAAATGACACCAGAATGACCTTTCTTGAGCAGCTTTTCCAAGCGATGGGAACTAATGACCTCAGGTGAACTAGTAGTGATGCCTTGGAATTTATATTGGTGGCCTTCCTGGTCGAATTGCATGGTTAATTCCTTAAAATCCATGAGAATGGGACCCAAAGTTCTTATCCAGTCTACACCCAACACAATGTCACAACCACCCATGTCGATACCAAACATATGGGATTTTAGGTGGTAGTCACCGATTTGGAGACACACATTTTCACAATGCCTTCCACATTTCATGGAACCACCATTGGAAATCATGATTTGGAAATTGTTGACAGCATGGATGTAGCAATGAGTTTCTTGGGCAATGCAATGATGAATAAAATTATGGGTGCTTCCACTATCAACCAGAATGATGACCTTTCGATGCTTGATGTAACCTATTAAATTGAGGGTTTGGGGAGCGAAGAAGCCAGTGAGAGCATTGAGGGAAATGATGGGTTCGACTTCGGGAGGGTCTGAGGGAGGGGTTATGTCAGTGATTTCAGGTGACTCAGACACAAGGGGAGTTTCAACGTCCTCTTCTGAAATATCCTCAGAGATGGCCATAAAAATCTTTTGTTCCTTACACTTGTGGCCCAGGAAATATTTGTCATCACAATTATAACAAAGGCCTTTGAGTTGGCGTTCAACCATTTCATCCCTAGTCAATTTTTGGATCTTTAATGGGGCAGAGGGAGTAGTGGGAGTTACGGGTTTAGGGCGAGGGATAAAGGAGGGTTTTCTGTTTTGAGAGGATACAACCTGTTGTGCTTCTTTAGCTCGTTTAGTAGCCTCCACCCAACTCGAGGGTCGAGCCATGAGGACATGGGCCCAAATATCCAGCTTGAGGCCACTGATAAAACACTCTCGAAAGAAAGCATCAGTCATGCCCTCTGTTTGAAAAGCCAGGCGCTCAAAGGAAGCTATGAAGTATTCTACTGTTCCTGATTGTTTCAACTTTGTCAAATGGCCCAAATGGTTGGTGTCCATGTCAAAGCATTCATAAAGCTTAGTCACAAATTGGGTCCATGCAATATACCTTGACAGGAAGTTTTTCTCCATTGCCACCATTGCCAATGTTCTTGATTTAGATGGAGAACACCATACCGGAGTTTGGCCAAGTCATCTGTAATGTCGTATAAAGAGAAATAATGTTCCATTTGGGTTACCCAACCAGTGGGGTCCAAGCCATCGAATTTGATCACATCCACCCACGGAAGGTGTAGGTCACGTTGAAAGTGATGGGGCTGAAAGGTATGGGAATGGGAAGAGTTTTCACCTTTAGTCTTTGGAGGTGCTTCAGAGAAATGGTCATCTGTAGGGATCTTCAGTTTGGTGCAGAGTGATGTGTTAGAACCCTATATAATAGGGAATCAGTGTTCTGAATACTATTCATTTATTTCAGGCATAGGTGTTCGCTCATGACGCATGGCGAAGGCGGCGGAAAGCGCCCGACACTGACCAAGCATAAGATGAACGTTTGCGCGTGAACTTCAAAGCGAGTTTTGGTGCATTTTTAGCAAAATTGGGAATTGGTTTGAAATGGAAAAATTTGACTTTGGGGGTAAAGGCAAAGTTGGTTTATGAGCCAAGTTTTGGTTTTATTTATAAATTTCTTGGTCTTTAAAGAAAAATTTGGCCCCTCGGCCTTGATACAGAGTATTTGGTTTTGGTTTTTTCAAATTATAAATTTTTTGCCGAAAAAAAAATAATAGTTTAGGCAAAAGATATACTGGCTGAGGGCCACTCTCCAAGCCTTCTGAACTGAGAGTCAGCACCTGTTCATGCACCTACAACAAACACACAAACCAAAGTCAACGCGAACACCAAACCCCAAAGACCAGCATCGGGCTCACTTCATCAACACAACTTGAGACGGTCGGCTAATTTAAATGCGCAAAGTTCATTCCACCATGCGAATGTGGGATATTGCCCACAGGAAACCAAAAATATAAAACGCGGCCTTTAAACCCTGTGCCAGGTGTTTGAATCAGTTGCAAAGTGTCCAAAGCAGAGGAGTCACAGCTGCAAAGGAAGGTTGCATGTTCCTCGAGTTTCCCCTACTGTTGGTCCTCGCCAGTATGATATTCCAATGATACTTGATCTTTACGAACAAAGGAGCCTTTGTCGACCACATAGGAGGGGGCTTGCGGGCATTATTGACATATCATAATAAGTTGGTGGTAGCTGTTGGTGGAGAAACAGCCCTAGCAGCAGGTGTTTATACAACAAGATAAGGTGCCAGGGTTGTTTGGGGTTATGTTGATAGAATATTGGGCCAGCCTTCATTGATCCAAGAGTCCTCGAGAGGAAAGTATCCGTAATTTTCTCGTAACTTGAGTTATGTTTCTAGAGATCGTGACTCAACTGGAGGGGAGACTGCTAAAAATGGCAACATTTTTGGTTATGTGGTCCTTCATCCTTCATTGAAAAAGAGAATGGGACAACTTGCCAACGCAACTGCAAACACTAAATCTCATAAGTTTTTTTTTTT
>ML794512.1:172159-192757 GCA_009831015.1 Picea engelmannii
AGGACAGGAAAGACCATGGATGCAAGGAAAATTTCTCGCAAATCGAGATTGGAGTATGCACTGATGACTGGAGGAGATGTAGCCCCATTGGGTACTCAAGCTGTTACAAAAATTCATCAATTTTTTTGGCTTCAAAATCTAGGAAAGGGTTTCTACTGTTTATTGATGAAGCAGATGCCTTTTTATGTGAACGCTATGACTACCTATTCAAAGGGGTGTTGATATGAGATTCAGGTGTAGGAAAGTCCAATCTACTGTCCCGATTTGCCAGGAACGAGTTCAATTTGGAATCCAAGTTGACTATTGGTGTGGAATTCATAGCTCACAGCATCAATATGGATGGGAAAATGATCAAGGCCCATATATGGGACACTGCAGGCCAAGAAAGGTACAGAGCCATTATAAGTGCATACTACCAGGGGGCTGTCGGTGATTTATTGGTGTATGATATAACTCGGCATACCAGTTTTGAAAGTGTGGAGAGATGGATGAAGGATCTTCTGTACCATACCGATAACGACATTGTTGTGATGCTCGTGGGTAATAAAGCTGACCTATGCCATTTAACAACACCCATATGAGTGAAGCCCAGCGGAGTGCTCTTAATGCATTTTTGTATTGTACTGGGGGCCAATCCAAAGACATAGTTCTTACCCTTGCAACAAATCGGCCTGGTGATCTCGATTCAGCTATTACTGATCGTATTGATGAGGATCTTGAGTTTCTTTTTCCAGGAGAAGAGGAGCGTGTTAAATTGCTCAAACTGTACTTGAATAAATACATTGCACAAGCAGGTGATAATAGAACTGGTTTGGCCTCTTTGCTTAAAGGAAAGCAAAAGAAAATAGAGATAAAAGGTTTATCAGATGACAGTAATCCCAGGTCTGGTTTGAAGAAAAACAATATATATATCATTCCTCCTAAAGCAGCCAATAACGAAAATGAAGTTTGTCTGGCAGAGTGCATGCCATGTTGATAATAAGCATCTGGAAACTGGCAAAGGACCATCCGTGGAACAGTCACACCCTGCTAAACAACAGCTAAGCCTAGCACTAAACATACACAAAAGGGTGCAGGGAAACATACATGACAGGGGAACATTCTTTCATTTTTCAAGAAGAGTTGAAATTGTTTTTCAATCTCGATGCATCTATAACATAAGTTGCCTTGTAATATTATTGAAATTGTAGGTCAGAGATGAGGTGGCAATAATTTAATAACTGAAGATCATCATATCAATCAACTATCCAGTTTTCTAGGAGTAGATCATCATCAGGGGGCGAATTTGTTCAAAACATTTTGGATATCAGCAGAGCACAAGTGGTATTCTCCAGCAGGGCATTCAAATTACAGTTGAGCGTTTACAGGATCATATCCAGGAGGTCCTTAACATCTCATTGACAGGTGGCAGAGCATCATTGTTTAAAAGCATCGATCCTACAACTGGCAGCTGCTCTCAAACAACCTCCAGCATTCAACTAATTCTGCATCTATCTGTTTTAATGCCATTAGAGTGGATTTTCCAGCAAACCGCAACAAACTCCAGATGTCGATCAGCAGATATCAAATCTATTTTCCTTTTAATTGGTTGTTCGATTTGTTTGAGGAAAGAATTGACATGTGTCGAGTTGTGTAACTGTTTTCTATTTTCAGAAAACAGAGTATGGGCCTGAGTCTTGAAAGGCTGAGGCATGTTTTCTTATTTATAGACCAGTAAAAAGCAAAGAGAGGGTTCGACTGGGGCAGAGTAGGAGATGGTCGACCTGTGTGAGAGGTCTAGACCTGTAGCTTTATTTTTTCTTTGCTGGATGAGGGTTGTGTTTTAGCCAGAGAATTTCTCTGTAATTTTTAATGATTTATCAGTGATGTGCCTGCTTCTTTTACAGGATTCTTGTGTGGTGATATTGGTGGAGTTTCTCTCTGTTAAAATGTTTTCCTGTTATCTTTCATTTTGTTTTCAGTTCTCATTATCAGAAGGAATGTTATAGAGGCAAAATTTATCAGCAGATACTCTGCCTCTCAGCTTGTGATAATCTTTATGTTATTCATCTAAAGAACCCAACTTAGGAATTCTTAGCTGCTCCTTTGCTTGGCTTTTTCCTCCCCTTTTTCTTCTTTAAACCGACGCCATCATAACTTGATTTGATCCAATATTTCTGCTACCTTGCCCTGTGAAAGGATTTTGTCCAAATCTGAGAATTAAATCACTTCGTTTAAAACGCAGACCCCATTTGCCCAATGGCCCTCCTTGTTGTCCCAAACTGACCATTTAAAAATCAAAACCAAAACCCTATACTTTTATAGCTAGCCTAAAATCCATCCCTTACAAACCAAGTTAAATTTGAAAGAGAGATCCCTCTCTGAGTCTTGGAGGGCTAGATCCAAGACTCGAAGCGGTTCGAGGTTACCTCTGTGATTGCCTCAGCAGCCTTAGGAAAATTACAGAGCGCTAACATGATGCAAAGACAGTTTCAAGCTAGGTGGTTAGTTCTTGTTTGAATTCCTCCATTGAGGACTGCATGGTTGTATTTATGGTAGCATTGATGGACGAATCGATGGAGGCAACAGTAGCACTGAGTTGTTTCACTTCTTTTTGGGTTTCGAGGAAACCAAATTGCAAGGTGTTGAAGCGAGATTCCAGGTCTTGGCTGCGGGTATGGGCCATGAGGATGGGTGAACTGAAAAGGGGCAGATGGGGTCAAACATTTTGCTGAAAAATGATATGGATGAATGTGATGAGGGCGAAGAGATGAATCCAATGGAATAGGTCTCAAATAATGGTGAAAAAATTTCCAGACTTTTTTTGTTTTTGTTTTTTACACTTGCGGAGTTATACTCCAGTCTGAAGAATACTGCACTGATGAAATCCCCAAATGATTAACTAGAAAGAAATGCGTATTTAATTGGCAACCTGAACACAGTTGCTCAACAATAGATCTTGTCTGTTTTAATTTGTTTATGTTTCTATCCCCTAAGGGTTAGGTATTCAAGGGTTATACAGACAAGGGTTTTCCCTGTGCTATAGCTCTCTAATATACATGTGGGCTCCAACAATAGTACTCGGTCCAATATCTCAGGGCACTAACTAAGGAGGATAGACCGTACCCTTAGCCGTACTACCCGACTACCCAGGTACTAGAGAGTATCTTCCAGAGTGTTTTTCTTGGTGACACTATAGCAGTCAGGCGGCTGATAGGTTTATCTAAAGAGGGCTTTAGGAAATCTAGGCTGATTCATACATAGGTGTTGTCTGATGCGCTACCACTCGAAGGGGTACCAACAGGGGTTACAAGGGTGGCCAACAGATGTGCGCTTAAGAACCACTTGTATTTCCTGTGTGTATGAATCCCTCAACTGTGGGTTTATGCGCGTAATGACATATCTCTGTGGCTTAAAAATGTCGGAATACGTCTCTACCCTGAAAATTCTAGAAATGGTAGAATATCAGTAATATAACCAACATAATCTCCACAATAACACATAAATGATATAATAACAACAACATAAATAGCACTTTGATTCAGAAAGCAATGTTCACAGGCCTCTTCGAGGGGGAAACCTCCAGTCGAGAAACACTCTATTACAATAATATTCAAGCTAAGGTTTTCATACCCTCGACCCTTATTTATACTAAATATGTCTATCAAGAGAAGCCTCTAGAGGAAGATACTTCTAGAAGCGGAAGCTTCTATTAGGTCTTCTTACATCCACTTTCTTCTATTTTATTGAAAGGCCTTATTAATATTTACCTTTACTACATCTGAATATATTGATCTACCTATGTGCGGGTTAAGACCCTAACATACATCCTGCGGGTTCCTGGGTATAGTGCATAATTATAGATCTGCAATGCACTGCTGGAGCTATTGGATCACTTCTTCGAGTTGCGCCACCTGTTGTAGAATCTCTCTTTGGCCTTTACTTCGACAACTATCATAGAGAGAAGTGCTCTGTTGACCATTTCCTTAACTTCGAGTTGCTCTGCGAGCAACTGTTCCTTTTCTTTATGCAGCTGGGATTTTTATTCATCGGATTTTACTTGGAGAGAAAGCTTCTATCATTCCGCAATATTGCATTTCTCTTCAAGGACTCCTTGTACTTGTGCTAAAGCCTGGGTGGCTTGTGTTGTCTCCTCCTGTGCTCGTCGAAGGTGAGCTTTGACTGTATCAGAGATCTGGTGGATTTGAGCTGGCTCATCTCCTAGTTCTAGTGTTTCTGATGGTAGAGGCGTAGTGGAAACTTCACGGCTGGACTGTAGTGCCTGCTGCACTCCTTGAAGTTCAAGCTTGATCTGATTGAACACCTCCTCTTGCTTAGCTTCTTGCTTCTCTGCTATATCCAATGAATCATTGTTCAGTGTTGCGATGATGAAGTCGAAGTCGTCTGAGGTGAGGGTGGTCTCAAATTTGGTCCTGGTTGCTTTTGATTTCTTCCTTGAAGAAGTTTTCGGAGGAGAAACCTTCCTTTTCTTTGAGGGGTCCTCCTCGTCTTTAGGTAGTGTAACCTCACCTTTATTCTATTCAAATTTTGTGCCATCTATCTCTCCGCTATCACCTCCTTGCTTAGGTGATATAGAAGCAATCTTTACCGAGGTACTTCTTACATTTTGAGCTTCTTCATTTTTCTTGGTCTTGCTCGGTCCCAGTGTATCATGCTCTGCTTCTAGACTGTCAATATCAGATAGCTCCACGGGGTCTTCTGGGATGAGGAGGTCCACTGACCATTCCTTAGTAATCTCTTCTAAGTCTTCCTCCGTCATCCTGTAGTATGAATGCAATTGTTGTTTATGGTCATCAATGCACATTGTGATATAGATGAAATGGCGGTCCACACTGAATTTCATCAAGGGCCTGAACTTGTGGAGAGTGTTCGGGGTTATATGAGGCTCAGACTGGATGGTTGTCTTTAGCTGGTTGTAATAAGTGTGGAAGACGACATTTGATTGCCATTGCTTTTTCATGTCACTGGAGTAACATAGTGTACTGAACTTCGCGGCCATAGGTTCAAAGGGATCGATGTCTGGGAAGGTCTCACCTTCCGACATCTCCCATGCGATAAAAGTGATCAAGATGAGAAGCCAACTGAAGTGGAACTCATATCCTTGGTCCTGTTCTTCCCTACAGTCCAGTTCCAGCTAGTTTACAATGTACTTCACCCAATTCATTTGTAGCCCCTCTGTGCACTTTCCTGCGAGGTCGACTACAAATCCAATCGCTTGGGTGGGTCGATTCTTGCGAACTAACTTTCCTGCAATCAATTGACAGGATAGGCTCACTATGCCACTCTGGATGGAGGCTACCTTGTAGCCTCACATTCCTTTCTCGACATCTCCATAGGTGTCTTTAATCTTCTGTGCAAGAGTGTAATCCATGGTTTTCTCGGGATACAAATCCTATGGTTCAGGGCCTTGCATGCTTTTCCCTGTGATCTAATTGATCAACATCAGATCCACTATGATGCGGCGGTTCAACCAAAAATATCTGCCATGGTAGCAGGACAACAACAACTTGAAGCATGTGTTCACTTCTTGGTGCCTACCGAAGTGAGGAATCTTCATGACATTAAGCAGTGTGGACTGTGCGAGGTTCATGGTCCATGACTGGGGGATGATCTTCGAGTTCTTTCCCTTGGTTCTGGTCAGATACTTGTGTGGGGTGAGCATGTTGTACACCTTCCTGTCATCGAGTTTGAAGTCGCTAAACTTCAACGCTGCGATCTTATCTTGGTCTGCGCACACTGTGCGTATCCCTTTAAGGAGGTACATAGTGATCAAAGCATACTCAAATTCTCTAGGAACACTGTCATGATTTATCGCGCTGCTCAGAGGGGGTAGATAGGTGTGTAATATACTCAGGATTAAATTATCATTCTTGAGATCATCCATATGCTTAGTTCACTTTTCATCTACTGTCCGGGATGGACCAGCTCGAGCAGTGGACAGAGAGGCCGACAATCCTCTCATAGAATATGCTTATACACCTGTAGACACTCCTCTCTCCGACATGACTCTTTCATTCATTAAGTCAAGGAGAACTTCCGTTACTGATTCTTCAACTGCAGTGAGCTCGTCGGACATACGCTCTCAGGATTAAAATTATCGGGGTCATGATGATCTTAGATACGACACTAGAACAAAAAACAATAGTGCAATGATCACTTTATACAATTCTCTTAGTTTGCGAGCTTCAAATTCTTAGTTAGCAAAAGTGTTCTTCGTGCATGGCACGATGGGATAAGTAGGCAACTCGACAATGGCTCACTTGCAATGATTATGAGTCTCCATTAACTCTTTTTCGATCCGTTATGGCATGGTCTAACGGTCTGATGACGGACCTTTATTGCCTTTCTGTCCGTTCTGAGCGTCGATCGAATGGTTATAATATCCCCAATGACTATATTGCTTCACCATGGTGAAGTTCCATGTGTCACCATTTTGATATCCCGACGAAGCTCAAATTCTGCAAATTTTATGTTTGTGAAGTTCCTTCTAGAACCTTCTGCAACTTAGCTCTCTTCTTACTTTGATTCCTAGCCTTCTTTCTAGTGAGCTTCGGTTCGATATGTATTTTTCCATTCAGATTCTTATCTTCTTTTAACATAGTCACTACGCGTTGTTGAGATTATTTCTTAGGATTCAGGGGTAACACCTCTTCTTTATTTGAAGTAAGTAATTCATTCTTCTGTGGGTCTCCTAGTGTTCTTGTAGCTTCAACATCAGGTTCTCTATTGTCAAATAGCTTTGATCTGTTCCTCTATTCTTCGATCAAGTGTGCGATCCTCCTGGTCATGAAATCTTTTAACTCTTGTTTCTTCTGCTCCAAGACTTCTTCTTCTTTCTTTCGTCTGGCTTGATCTCGGTCAATCCAAGGTTTTCCTATTAACATGGTAAACGGGGCGTGATCTTCAACAAATTTAATAATCTCAACATCTTCCTCTATCGAAGTTCCATTGATGGTCATAGGTATCTGAGCGAGCCTTCCACACAGGTTTACCAATTTTCCTCTAAATAACCCTAGTCCTCCTAATGAAGGAATCATAGCAGACCTTCCTATAGCTTCCCAAGCTCTCTTTGTCATGACATTCACTTGTGTTTCCTCATATAGAACATAGTCAATGTCGAAGTCTCCTATTCTTTCTTTGATGCTTTCTTTTCCTTTGAAGATCTCTGATAATCTGACATGTCGGTGGTTATTCAAGGTTTCTCTCATTTGTAGCAATATTTTCTTTGATTCCTCCTAGGGTTCTGTTATAGCCTTAGTTTTTGGATCTTCCTTAGGGTTCTCTTGATTCAGATTGATTCTTTCAATCTTAGCAATCATTCTGGGGAAATCCAACACTTCATGGTCCATAGCTTTGCAACAAAGACAACTAGGTATTCTCCCAGGGAATTCTTTAGAAAGATGTCCCATTTTTTTGCAACTGTAACAGAGGGTTGATCCTCTCTTTCTTTTAAATGATCCCCAACCTCTTCTGTACTGCGCACTAGGATCATAGGAGCTAACCTGCAATAAATTATTTATGGGATCCTGCATCCATTCATTAGTCCAAACATTCTTTCTATGCATAGGTATAACATATCTTTCACTATTCTTGTTAGGTCTATTAATATCAAATCTTCTTTCATATATTAATACCCTAGTTTTCAAACTAGGACAAATTTATTAAACATACCTAGATCCATACTCTAGAAACAAAAATTTCCACTTATCTTACTTCTACAGAGCACAAAGCTTCCAGATCTAAAACTTTTAACTATTCTTACCTTTATTAGAGCACATACCTTGCAGATCTTACCTCTTTTAATTAGAAATTCTCACTTTTACCTTTCTTAGAGCACAAAGATTTTAGATCTTGCTTCTTTCCTTTAGATCCGACCTCTTTTCTTCAGATCAGGATTCTTTACTTTATCATAGATATTTATAAGTCAAGTAGAATATTGTGCACCAGGGAACATACCTACACACAGATCTTTCACAATCCCAGGTCAAATCTTTGCACAAGGCTTCTTCTTCCTCAGTTCCCAGCAATCACAGTTTTAGGTCCCAGAAACGGAACCATTTGTTGGCACAGGGGTAGACCCAGTGTTCAATGATACAACAATGCACCAACAAAACCATAACTATCAACCCTTTCGGCAACACCCACGAAGTAGATGAAGTCTCACCCGAGGTAGAGGCAGGGGTGGTTACAAGACTCAGGTGTCTGCAACCTTAGCTAGGACATAGATCTATGATTATAACACTTAATACAGTTCTTGGCACCATCAATCCCTCGATATGCAATCACTATTCGCTTCGTTGATAAAACAGAGCTTCGCAACATTCACACTAATCTACAATATTTAATCACTTAGCATATAAATGGATTAGAATGAGCATATCAAGCACTAAGCATGACTATCTTGATCAGATCTAATATTCTCACATATCATAAGCACACAGAAGAAGTATGTCTATATAAACATATCAAATCACTTAGCAAATAACATGTGAACACATCAAGAGAAAGCATAAAACACATAACACAGTGTTTACGTGGTTCACCCCCACCCTGGGGCTACGTCCACCAACTCTTCTTATTTATTGTCTTCAGTCAATTAGTTACAAGAACAAAGCCTTCAAAACTCTTACTCCGCATAGGACAAAAGATCTGTGCAGCTTTCTAGATCCTTCTTCCTTGCGTTACAACACAAAGCCTTCTACAGTCTCGCACAAGGACTTGCACTCATCTCTACAAGTCTCACCCAGAATGCAAAAATCCCTTACAATCCACACTAGCACTTAGAATACATTCACATCACATAGATGCACTATTCGACTACTCCTATATATGGCCTAGACATCTCTATATATATATATATATATATATATATATATATTACAAAATATTCCTACCCATGGGCTGACATCCCATTCCTGTTACATATTCCCAAAAACCCAAAAAGGGGCCCAAAAGGGGGTAGAGATCCCGTGATCTCTGATTCGTCTTGCGCTCCTCCTTCGACAGGATGTCGAAGTCCCAAAATAGGTCAACATGACCAAGAAACTCCCAAAACTTGGTCAAGGGCCAACAATCACCTTCCCATATTCATTTTTTCACTCCCTGTTCCAAGATTGATTACAATCAAGTGAATTCTTGTGCTAAAATAGATGGAAGTGGCAGTGTCTTGTGTGAATTGCAGTGAGGTTTTATTGGTTTCTTTACAGTTGATTTTTGTTGTCATTGATCAATAACCATGTTTTTTCCCCCCATTTTATCATATTTTCTCTCAATACAATCCCCTCACATATCCCAGAACCCCGTTTCACCCCCTGCTCATTGATTAATAGTAAAACAATTTGTATGGATTGGATTGCATGAGTCTAATATATTGCTGAGCCAAAATCCATTTCGTGTTTTAAAAAGAGTTTTCATGTATCGTTAAATAAAAGATCATTTTCTAATCAATCATGCATGCAGGGATGCGCTATTCAAATAAAAGGCTAAAAATAGAGGCCTCTCATGCCTCTGTCAAAAAGAAGGACTAAAGGATAATAACATTAGCAAGGGAAAATATGACTTTGAGTTTTATTCTATCTATCGTTTTATGAAAGTTGACTTCAGGGATCTTTGGACAACATGTTTATTTTGGATATATGATTATTACTTTTGAAATAACTTCAAATTTCATGAGCTTAAATTACCAAAAGGGAATGTGTTGAGGGGAGGCACAAGGAGGTGTGTTTTGATTAATTAATGGTTATGTTATGATTATTATGATTGTTATGAACTGAAAGGAGTCACAAGGGGTCCCACCGACTAGTTATTATTATTTATGACCCTTATTATAATTATTACTCTCCCCCCTAACTAAAGTTAGTTGAGTCTTTTAATTAACTTAACTAATGAATTGGTTCAAATTCTTCAACCAATTCTAATTTGTTAAAAGCAAAAGGAAAGGGAGGAACAAGAGGAGGATATAAGAAAAATCATGCTAAGGTTTTCTCTTTGAGTTTATGTTGAGATAATTCAACTTTCATTCATTCATATATTCATAACAACCTAATTCTCTTTTGTGATAGCAGGGTCTTATTGTAGACAACAATATTCAAGGCTGAATCAAATCATTCATACACTTGTTCTTCAGAGGTGTCGATCTATCTTTGATAGTTTGTGTAGACTTGTCTGTTTGTGAATTAACCTTCATGACTGATAAAAGGCTATTGTGCAGAGTCGAGTGGGCAGCAATCTGTGGCAAGTTGATCCAACTTTTAGAGTTCAGTTTTGGTTTTCTATTAGAGGTCCTTTTGTATGTTCCATCGAGGATTTCTAAGTTTGACTTTGGTCCAAGATTTCTGTATGAGATTTTGTAAAGAAATGACTCTTTGGTGAATTGGAATGAAATAAAGGATTGCTTTATGTCTCATCTATCTTGATTATCCTCTTGGTGTCTTTATTTCTATTCTTACATTTATTTCAACAACTGATATATTCAGAAAATTACATAAAAAGTGAATTTCCAGCAAGCTTTTTTATTGATAAAAGACTAGCCTAAGCACTCGTAATTAATACTTGTGAGTAAGGATGTTATTTTTGTTGGCTATAAACATAGGGTGATATTACCATCTACTTTTCTTTGGCCAAGTAAAGTTTGAAAATGCTTGAGTAAGATCAATTCAAATCTTTTTCTCAACAATCACCACCATAGAAACTTTCAGGAATGAAAAATGACAGAGGAATTAATGGACAAGCTCACCATGATCCTACAATACCCTGCCACAAGGCAACCCATTGTAGTTATAATGTGGCCTAACTGGGGAAAACTTTATACATTTTAGGGGTATGTATTTAGGGGGACTAGAGTTCAAAGCTTCATGGTGAATATTTGGAGCTGACAATGGTGGAGGAGCACATTGGTTATGTTTAATGACATGACCAACATTCATATGGGCTTTGGGATATCTTAAATTTAATCATTCAAGAATATATTATTGTGATCCTTACATGGGAATGTCTCGATTGAAGGGCATTCTCAAAAATGTAAATGACCGAGAAAATAAAAAGATAGAAAGGGAGAACCATCTCTGTCATTTTTTATGACCAAGAAAAGTAACATGAACAAAGAGATGAGCGATTGCAAGGTTGAGATCAATGGTGTGGGTGGCAAAAAAGGAGTAGGATATGGATCAAGCAAGATATCTCTAAAATTAAGGACATATATTGCTTGATTTGACTCTTTTACATTTTCTTGTGACCCTTATGATCTTGACAATATGCTCCTCTCTCTACTCTTGTCATTTTTCTTGGTTGATAAAATTCATAGGAAGGGTGAACACTTTATGCGTTTTTGTTTTTCTTGAATTATGAAGATGTTGTTTTATAGAGAACTATGGAGGTTCATCGTGCGTTTTCTCATTAATTGAACCAAAATAGGTACATGGAACCTCCAAATATTTGAGTCTCCCCCCTCTTCATTGTGATATGTTGCACGAAAAGGTATTTCAAATCAGAATACCACGAGTCTGGGTCACTAGGAATACCATGAGTGTAAAGTTCTTCATATCCCTAAACATATCATGTTCTTGTTTTTCTATTGATGGATAGTTTAATTTTTCCCCTAGAGGGTCATGCCTTCAAAACTTCCCTTGATGAAACCGATATTCCAATATTACATTATCTTCATATATATCTTGTTTAGATGATCTAGAATATATTTGAAAAATGAAATGAATACAGTTTATTATCAAAAGATGTTTAACACATAATAACATACATATAGTAAAACTAGTTTTTATTCAATAAGTAAATAAACTGAAACTCTAAAATGCAACGGAAACAAGCTTCCTAGAATGGTGGTGGCTTATCTCTGAGAAGAGATGTGACGATTGTGCTCATTCGCAAGAAGATCATTACAATGACACACTAAAGGCCTTTTTACAATAAACGGGAATGTCAAAAACCCTAGACATCCAAATAACCTAACCCTAGGAAATGAAGCACCAAAAGTCACGTGGGCCCTGTTTGGGTAAGTTAGTACATCAACTTCCCAGGGCTGTAACATTTGCATATGATCTTCATTTTAGGCACACGATAGCTCATTGGAAAGGTGTATCCGAGGAATACACATTTTCTTCTAAAAAAAATGTTGTTTAGGGCCTCAAAACGACCCTGCAAGTCAGCGACCCAAAAACTAGGGAAAAAACTGCCAAACTAGAAAACTACCAAAATGAGCCAGTTGGAATAGGTGGGAGGCCACCGATATCCATATGGATCAATACTTCCCCCTCAGTAAGCAATGGTATCCTTTGCATTGAGTTCCCCCATCATATGAGGAAGTTTCTGCTGAATTTGGCCTCGGGTGAGCCACTTGCCTTGGTGCAAGAGTTTCCTTGCTTTGACAACTTAATAAAGCAGGATCCTTTGCTGCTGAGTGCCCTTGATTTGTTTGTCCATAATATGATCACTAGATGTCTATTGTATGTAGCCGGGGTTGATCTCTATTGGTGTCAGCTATTCTTCTATCTCTGAGGTGTATAATAATGGTGGGAAATACGATCGAAGGATATCCATGTTGAACACTGGGTGCAAGACAAGGAAAGGAGGAATGTTGAGCTTGAAAGAATTATCACCCACAGCCTTGGTGATGGTGTATGGTCCATAACGGAGTGGGTGAAGCTTCTTATGGGGTCTTTTAAGGCACTCTTTCTGCAAGTGAAACCAAACTTTGTCGCCCACTTGAAACTTATGTGGCACCCGATGTTGATCATGGCGTTGCTTGTACTTGTCATTAGACTTCTAAAGGATATCCTGAACCTATTGGAGCATGTGATGGATTCGCTCAATGAAAAGGTTGGCTTATTCAACTTCAGTTGGAGTAGGATATGAGTCAACTGAGGTGACCGCAAGGGGTAGTGCAACATCTATGGGACCCAATGGTTGGAATCCCAACCCCACCTGAAAGGGGTTGTGACCGGTTGAGCTATGCAGGGCTCGATTGTAGCTATGAAAAACATAGGGAAGACTATCATCCCATGTGTGAGGGTGCTTGGAATTATACATGCGCATGATATGAACGATCATTCAATTTACGACCTCGGTTTGGCCGTCTGTCTGGTGGTGGAAGGCCGTGGATTTGGTGAGCTTGGTGTCCAACAATGACCAGAGGCTTGACCAGAATGTGATGAGAAATCATTTGTCTCGATGTGAGACAATGATTTGTGGGATTCCAAAATGTACCCAGACTCGTTCAAATAAGATCTTGGTAGTGGCCTCTGCTGTGATTCTCTTCTTGCAGGCTCTTCTTGCAGGCGACCATAATCGCCATCTTAGAAAAGTGATCCACAACCTCAAAAACACAGTCATTGCCCTGCTTGATGGACAAGAGACCCGACATGTAGTCCATTGAGATGGATTCCCATGGCCTGTCAGGAGTAAGAAGAGGGGTGTACAGGCCTTGTTTCTTAGTGGGTGGTTTGGAAATCACACAGGGAGTGCATGACCTAATATACTTGTTGGCCTCGTGTCAAAATTTTGGACAGAAGAAATGTTTATGCAACATTGCAACTGTCTTTTCAACACTGAAGTGTCTTGCCACCAAGAATGTAGTGGGATTCACATATCATCTTCGCTCGCTCGCTTGATGGATCACAGATATGGCCCAGATGACACATCAGCCTATCTTGAAGATGGAAATTAGCGACGACTGCGTTTTCCCCCAATATTTGGTAGGTGGTGGCGAAGTCTGGGTCTATCTCATAGAGTTAGGGCCATCCATAGGTCTCATGGCTGCAAGAGTCTAGCATCGTGGTGAGTGTCGTGCCTGGCGGTCTTCTAAGGCAATAAATGATGTGGTTGGTGCTTCCCATTTTATACTTGATGTTGAGGTGGAATTGCTACAAGTACATGGACCACTTCTGATGGCAGTCATTATGCAATTTTCCTTGTGTCTGCATGAATTGCAGTGGCTTGTGATCAGTGTGGATGACTGTCTCCTTCCCAAGAATGTAATGTCTCTACTGGAGGGAGGCTTTCACAATGGAGTACATTTCTTTGTCATAAGTAGGGTACTTATGAACAACATCTAATAGTGTCTCACTATGATAGGCCATAGGGTGGCCGTGTTGAATGAGAAAAACACCCACAACATAGTCTGAAGCATCTTCCTTGATCTCAAAGGGATACTGCAGGTCCGGTAGTGAAAGTATTGGGGTTGAGCACAAGAACTTCTTAAAATCATCAAACGCTTATTGTTGGGACTGAGCCCACACAAATTTATCCTTACCACCACCCTTGGTTACTTGGATGAGGGCCCATGCAATATGGGAGAATCCCAACATGAACCTGCGGTAGAAATTGGAAAGGCCCAAGAAGTTCAGAAGCTCAGTGAGTGTGGTTGGGGCTAGCTAGTCATGGATGACTTGGATTTTGGCTAGATCCACATGTACGCCATCTTGATCAACGATGTAGCCCAGGTAATGAACCCTGTCCATGCCAAAGGAGCATTTTTCCAAGTTGGTGTAGAGCTGATGCTGCCACAGGGTGTGCAAAACCTGTTGAATATGCTGCAAGTGTTCTACCAAAGTCTTTTTGTAAATGAAGATGTCATCTAGATACACTACTACAAAAGTATTGGTGAATGGTCGCATGATATCATCCTTCATCCTCATTAAAGTGGATGGAGCATTTGTCAAACCAAAGGGCATGACCAACCATTCAAAAATACCTTCCTTTGACTTGAAGGCGGTCTTCCATACATCTATCTGTTCTATCGGGACCTGGTGGTAGCCAGAATTCAGACCAATCTTACTGAAGTATTTGGCCCCCATCAGTTGATCAAGGAGTTCTTTGATTCAACGAATTGGGTACCGGTTTCTGACTTTGATTTTATTCAAGGCCCGATAATCAATGTAGAGTTGCCAGGTTCCATCTTTCTTCTATACCAACACGATTGGGCTCTTGCACGATGATGAGTTGGGACAGATGTGCCCCTTATGGAGAAGTTCTTGGAAATGTCGCTTGATCTCCTCATTCTCTAACAGAGAGTGACGGTAGATTGGTCCATTCGGCAGCGATGCGTCGGGGGTCAGATCGATGGGGTGCTTGACCTGACAGTGCAAAGGTACCCCTGTAGGTGAGGAGAAGATATTTGAATATTCTTCCATGACCTTATCCACTTGCTTCTGCTCTGTGGAGAGGTCGTCCATGAAGACCCTGGATGTAGCTGCTATCTTTCGCTCATTCTGAGAGTGATGCATGAAGAAGACAAACTACCATTTCTAATATATGACCTTTCTACATTGCTTGGCAGATATCAAGGAAATAACACTAGGTGGGACTGCCTAAGGTATCCTATACAATTTCTTGTTCAAAGTAATAATAACACTGCAAGGCCTAGACTCATATAAAACATGACGTCTCCATAAATATAGTTGGCCAAAAATAACATTACAAACTTCGAGAGGGGCAACATCACACAATACTTCGTCTTTGAAGGGCTTGATGCCATATGACAGGAGACATTGTTTCTTGACACAGATGTCGCTTCCTTGGCAAAGCCATCCAATGGTGTAGGGTTGTGAGTGCAGTGTTGTCAGTATGGTCAGTCACTTGAAAACCTCTGCTGATATGAGGTTCTTCTAGCTACCTCTATCAATGATGAAGTGCAACGTGATACCCTTCACCCACATCTGTGAATGAAAAATGCACTTGCCTTCCTCTGGCTCATCTGGTTCACCTGGATGGAGCTTGGTGGTAGAAATGGTAGCAATGGGTTCTGCATCTATGATCCACCTCACCCTTTCTGGTTCTGACTTAGAGTCGGAACCCGCATATGATTCATATGCTTTCAACTCAGCCACCAGCGACTGCTTCAAGCGACAATCAACAATGTTATGCCAGGGGATCTTATGGAAGTCGCACCACTTCTTGATATCTTTCTTTGTCTCTCCAATGTCCTTATTTTCTTGCATCCTGGACTTGTTTTCTTGAGGATGTTCATCTTTGCTCTGTCCTTTTTTCTGTGGGTTGGGGTCGCCCTTTCCTAGATTTTGTTGTGAGGGGTTCCCAGGCCCAAATTGCCGCGTCTTTTGTTTGAGCTTCTACTCGATTTTGATGACATATCGATAGGCTGCGCCCAAGGATGAGATGTCCAAAAACTCCATTTCATCCTGGATGTATCTATGCATACCACCGCGATACTTGAGCACCAGATGTCTCTCAGAATATTTGATACCTAGCTTGGTGCGCAAGGTATGGAAGATATTTGTGAATTCAGGCATCACTTGGTCTCTTTCATGTTGCAACACGGTCCATTTTGTGTACAAGTCATCATAACTTCCAACATGGTAGTATTTTTCCTTAATAGAATCCTTGAAGGACTCCCAGGTGACTGCGACCATAAATAAAAAGGGTTCCTCTATTTCCTTTTTCTCACAGAAATTTTCCCACCAATATTTGACATGGGGGACGACTTTGAGGAGCGCAAAAGTAATATTTTCTCTATTCAAGAAGTTATGGACAAATAAATGCCCTTCTAGAAGATTCAACCATTTGTCTACCGCATCTACGTCTATATGACATTCAAATATAGGAATATCTAAGTTGATTTGTACCTTGAAGGGGGCGACGCCTCCGTTTGAGGAAGATGAGTCACTTGTTGGTAGCCGCTGAAAGATTTGTGCAAAACTATCCATCAGCTCGTTCCTCTGTTGCGTGAGGGCTTCCTCTAGCAACATTTTGAAGGGATATCTTGTCTCGTCATATTTATTTTCTTCTTCCATGAGAGGTCATTTGAGATCTTTTGTCCTCAAGAGAAACAAGCTCGAGACCCAATTCGTTGTACCCTGACCTCATTGGGGACATGCATTAAGAATGACAAGGAGCATACCAATCTGATACCACTGATATAGAATCTATTTGCAGAATGAAATGAATACAGATTATTATTATCAAAATATGCTTAACACAGAATAACATATATACATTAAAACTGGTTTCTATTCAATAAGGAAATAAGCTGAAACTGTAAAATGCAACGGAAACAATCTTGCTAGAATGGTGGCGGCTTATCTTTGAGAAGAGATGTGACAAATGTGATCATTTGCAAGAATATCATTACAATGAGGCTTTGACGGCCCTTTTACAATAAACAAGAATTTCAAAATCTCTAGACATCCAAAAAACATAACCCTAGGAGATGAAGCACCAAAAGTCATGTGGGCCTCGTTTGGATAAGTTAGTACATCAACTTCTCGGGGTCGCAACTTTTGCATACGATCTCTGTTTTAGGTGCATGACAGCCCGTTGGAAAGGTCTATCCGAGGAATACACATTTTTATGTTGTCTATTAAACGTCATTGTGGCTATGGCGAGCCCTAAAAAATGTTGTTTAGGGCCTCAAAACGGCCCTGCAAGTCAGGGACCTGAAAACTAGGGAAAAAATTGCCAAACTAGAAAACTACCAAAATGAGCCATTTGGAATAGGTGGGAGGCCACCGATAACCATATGGATCATTAGAATTCAGGAGTCCATAGTTCCTAATATACATTTTATATGAGATAAATGTTATTTTCCTTGAGTCTTTGGCCAATGAAGCATTAAACCCTTGAAGAATGGTTTGGTAAGCAATTTCCCCAAGAATTAATATTTTGGGTACATATTTGGGTAATACATGAGGGGGAACAACCCAATAAATCATCAAATATAAAATCCTATTGAAGGTACCAATTTCTAATGCTTCTTAAGAGTTTCATTGCCTCTTTACTTAACCTGAGGCAATCTTTACAAAATATCAATTTATAAAGGGAAGAAATGAAGAAATCACAAAGATATGCATAATTTCTCTTGTATTTGTTCTCCTACATAACCTGATAATAAACATGAATTAGATTATTTTCTATATTCAAATTCAACCCTGGAAAAGGGTTGCTAGCACAAATGATATCAAGTAATCTGATGCCATATAAAAAGTGGGGAATGTTTCAGAATTGGGATTTTTATCTCTCTTAATTGATCTATTCAAATAATGAGATAAAATAGTTTCCCGATTGAAAATTGATCATGTAGTGATAACAATGAGCATTGTAGAAACCCACACATCTTTGAAGTGGATGCATTTAGGCTCTCCATATAGTCTACACATTAATGCAATATCATAGATGTATGGATCCCTTAAGTTTTTCATGGTGTATATTCAATCATTTTTCTCAAACAATCTTTTATCCTCCACCCATCAACTTTCCAAAATATTTTTGATATTGTTTTCCTGATGAAATTTCTCAACAAATCCAATAATCATGCACTTCTTAGGTTGGTGAAGTCTATAATACTTTTTCAATTTTTAATGGCTAATAAGAGGCTATACATTTATCTTCATCATTCAACATAATTATAATATTATCAATATATGTATGTTTAATTACCCATTCAACCTCTAAACATGAAATAAATGGGGTCCTTACATTGATGGTGTGTACGTGTGATATTGTTATGTTGGTAAACACCAAATCATCTACATTTCTCATAGTAGGTTCACTAGGAGGAGCTATGCCAGGATAGTCTTTTTCTTAAAATATTCTATAGACTTCCCCCCATCCAGGCAAAGGAGTTGGAGCATTGATCAGAGCCTTAATGCCTTTAAAGATGGGACATATTAACTCAATTTATGGTTTGGTGAATTTAATGGATGGTGTGAATTGTTGAAGTGTAGCCTCCATATCAATGCCAATTTGTTCTATAGGCTCTTTTATATGATTTTCTCCCTTTGGTGATTGTTTAGGAGTTTTCGAAGATGTGTCCTAGGAGGCATGTTGTCTAGATTAACAATAAAAATAAAATTAATAACTTTATATAGTTCCTTTTTGACACAAAATCTATGATTTATTTAACAGATAACAAAGTCTATGAAATAAAACAGGAAATAACAATTTCATTCAATTTAGCTAGTAGCAAAAAAAATCAATGAAATCGATAAAAGGAATGTTTTTCATATACTTACTTGGTTGGTTTTAACCGATATCTAAAATGATCAAATCTCTTAATTCCACTCATGATGAATGCAATGATAACCAAAATGTGCTAATAAAACTGTTTATAGGATACTGCAATAATAATGTTTGTTGCTCACTTTGATTACTAAAAAACAACTAAGATTTCTGATGAAGGAGCTAATTTGCATTCGTACATTTAGATAGAGTGAGATTTCAAAATTCTGTCATGATGAAATCAAAAAATTGAAGATTTAGTAAGATTTGGAATTTTAATGACCACTCCTATCGGACAAGACATCTTAGCTACTAATTGATACACCATTAATTGCAATTTGATGAAGTTCAACGACTATTGGGTAGAACTTTTCACTTTGATCGACACTAAAATCAATCTTTATATGCCGTAAAATATTTAAAATTAAAGAAAACAAGGTATAATGATCAGTGATGGAAAAAAATTTAATCCAAGAAGGTACCATGAGATCTAATTTGTAATGCCAAAAAATAATTATGATGTTTTATTCTTTCAAACACATATCGATGAATTTTATAAATTTTCACGAAGTTAGTGATTTACTTTGTGTTGATCAAAAGTGTTTGTTTCCATCGATCATCGGAGAAAGTTTAAATATTTATTTCGTTGGGTGCAATATTAAATTTCCACTAGAATTCTTTTTTATGATGAAATGCACATCTCAGGGAAACCCATGTTTCAAGATTAATCCGTAAGTGTGGACACAAACCGATCTCCCTAGATCCACCCGGATCTAGAACAAAACAGGACATAATGATACTCTTTCCCTAGATTTTAACTATTGAATGAACTAGGAGGCAAGAATCATGAACATACCGTATGATCGCTTCCTTGGGTCTTTGTTGTACCAATTTCGCTTCAATGCTCTTGCGCAGTCCAGACCAAGACAGCTCAAACCAATCGAAGTGAAAACAACTCAATATATTCAACAGTTAATCTATACATATGATCAAGGAGTTATGTAATAAAGTGCAATCAACTTTATGGGAAAGGGACACATTACTGTATTATATTGATAGAAAGAAAAACTTACAACCTAAGCCTTGATGTTGCAAGCCTCCTTTGGATGGCTCCTAGCTCTCACACACACACTTGCTCATGCATGAAGAAGATAAAGCACTTTTGATAACCTTGCTGGTGTCTCTAGCTGTTGTAGCATCAGTCCTTCATACAATATTCCACTAATTCTCCAATAATTCTCTTGCTAGTTTGATTATAACCTTTTCTATGAGCATTCCCCTCAATATATAGGAGAGAATAGATTAGTTACTTGGATAGGAATGATCCCAAGATATCAGGAAAACCAGTACTTAGATAACCATCTGAATGCCAACTCATCATTCTAGAAGATTCCCTTCTAGAAGGTTTGAGAATTTATCTTTTTCCTTCCTTTAGAAGATGTTCACACCCTAATAGTTAGGTACAGTGTGAACTTCTCGCACCCCATCTTAATGCAGCCTGCGAGAATCATGCATTCTCGCAGGCAAATATATAGGTAGCCTGCGAACCTCCCTTAAAAATATGATTTCTGGAAAGAGACAAAGGTAACTTTTCTCAGGAAAGTGTTCTAGTGAAGAGCCTGATTTCTCCATCATCAT
>ML794512.1:192807-241805 GCA_009831015.1 Picea engelmannii
ATATAGGTAGCCTGCGAACCTCCCTTAAAAATATGATTTCTGGAAAGAGACAAAGGTAACTTTTCTCAGGAAAGTGTTCTAGTGAAGAGCCTGATTTCTCCATCATCATTACATCATCATGACGACCAAAATTATGGATAACAGAATGCCCCCCAAAGTCTGAGATTGGAACCAGTGACAGTCGATAGACTTTGTAAGTTGCATGTGTGTGTCAAGAACCAAGAGCACATCTAATCGGAAACCTGCAAACATCCAAGCATATGCAGAATATTATATATACCAATTCTAAGGTAGGCATTCCCATACTCAGATCATAGACTGATGACATCATAAAAAAAGGTCATGGCCACCAATAATACACTGTGGATCCATGCCGTTACAATATAGCATAGCCACCTGAATACACTGTGTATCTATGCAATAAATTTTAAATCAAGACGACATAGCCACGAAACATACACAGTGGATCTATGTGTCGCAAATTATACATACTCCATCACAACCTGGGTCACAAAGAGAATATCCAGGGTCTTCAATCTCATCGCCCAAAGTACGAATCTAACCATGTGATTACATGTGTTGAAGTCGAACATGGTATAAACCACTTGATTACTGGTCATTGATGTAACTGTTAACAAGTGCGAGGGAAATCACCATTGATTTCAATGACTCCCAAGGTACCATAGTACAATCCATCGACTGTGAATAAATGAGTTGATGTCGAACATCCGACGGAATCTTTCGATCAGGGGTCAATGATGTAAACCCACTATCGAAAGCGAGGAAACTTGCCATTGAGGCATGCAAGCTCCAAGGTACTAAATAATTTCTAAGTCTTGATTCCGGATAATGTGCTGAAGTCGACGGAACAAAACTCGTCATAGGAGGGCCTTGATGTATCCCCCATCAATGACATGAAATGAGTAACAGAGTTTGAAGGTGAAACAGAGCATGTAGAAATTGGACTTTGGACACAGGGAAGGCCGACACGGAGAGAATGGATAACTGCAGATGGCCGACTCAATATAGGTTTCAGATGGACTTCTCTTGAACATATGAACGACATGTACATTGATTTGGCAGCATTGACTCAAAGACGACACATGGAATGACCTTGTAATTAATCGAAAGAGAGACAAATGGATTTCCCAAACCGGCTTCAAATGATGAATAAGGGGTGTCATGTTCAAGAGCGACACTTACTGCCAATCAATACAAAGATGAAACATATCCCTTTCCCAAATTTCTCCCCACCATTTCTGGCAAGTACCTCTTTATTTTTACGCAAGTTTGAAGAGGATCACATATGCTTGTTGATATAAGCTCATCCTTCGGACGAGTCCCTCGGAGTATTTTTAACGAACCCTAGGAAGGAGTGGTTCGGTCCCATCACAAGTCTGTCAATGTTTGTTTAGCGAGTCCAGAGATAGTAAACTCTAAGGTTTTTCAAGATTATAGAGTTTGGAAAAACACTTAAAAGAGGACTCTCTCAGTTCCTTTTTCGTACAGTAGTCCAATGAGACCAAAAAAGGGTTAAACTATCGCTCGAAAGATGCATACTTCAAATACTTTATCGAGCGTGAAAATAGCAAGGTCACTCGGCAATCTTTTCATGTTTAGAGAGTCTGAAAAGAGCTTAAAGAAAACTCCAGGGGGGTTCCTTTTTTGTATAACCACGGTGAGCCCGAAAAAGTGATAAAACTATGCTCAATCATGTCCTTATGTTTTTCATGAGTGCAAGAACGGACAAAAAGACGCTCGAGGTTTTATGTAAAAACCATAAAAAACAAGCAGAATCACACCATAATGGAGAAAAATATATCCATATCCTTTTTGTAATCATCAATGTTTCATACGTGCAAGTCATTACACTCATTTTCACATTAGTCATTAGGTTTAAATAATAGATAAACATAAAAACCCAAAATTGACATAGTAAAAAGTAATTTAAATGAACAAATAACCATTTTTACCATATCATTTCATATTTTCACCATTGAGTTCCAAAAACCCTCATTTTACCCTCTGAATTCGGTGTCGATTTCCGGGAGCTATGAGTGATCATTTGACGAGTTGTCAGCAGCATCTTGGTAAGTTATTCATTCCTGATCTTTTCATGGTTTAAAATTTTGATTTCATTGGTTAAAAGTTTTGTTTTAAGTTATTTTTTAAACCATACATGCGTGGAGGCATTCTCGCAGGTGGCCCATACGGGACTTGCAAGAATGACTTGTTCTCGCAGGTGAGCCTTAAGCCGCCTGTGAGAAGTTTGCACTGTGCATAATATGGCACCTGCGAGCAGCGCATAACTCAATTTTTTTTTGAAAAGTTTAGCCAATAGAAAAGATTCATTTCATGAATAAGATCATTAATCATCTTTGTATGTTTCTTATGTAGGTAAATAGCCACAAACATGGTGCTTGAGTGGCGAGAATGAGAACATGAGGAGGATAACGCAAATGCCGAGAATCACCCTCCCACCATAGCTGCATTAAGAGACTGTGGTCTCTTAAAATACTTCTGTATCCCGGGCATGAGAGCCCAAGTCCGATTATTGGAGTATCTAGTCCGAATGTGGGATTCGGACCAGTAAGTTTTCATTGTAGGAGCTAACACATTAGCTATTGACATCGAGGACATATATTTCTTAACCGGATTATCCAGACGTGGGTCCTATGTCAGTCTGACCAGTAGCAGAGGTGGAAGTTTGAAAATGAGTGAATATTGCAACCAATATTGTGTACCCGAGGCTGAAAGAAAGAAAGGAAAAGTGGCAATCTGGGGAGTAACCGACTTGACTCTCCGCACTATTCTCTTCACAATTGCTCGGATGGCTAGAAGTGCCACTCCCCATATGGCATTTTAGAGATATTTCCAGTATTCCATCGAGTGTACTGAGCCCTGAGTATTTAACTAGGCTGACGCGGTATTGTGCAGTATCAAAAAACAGCTGACTAAGTGCAGGCGGGGAGAACTGAAACAATTTGGTTATGGATCTTTGTTAGTGTCCTTCTTCCTAGAGAGGGTCCCTATATTTAGACTACAGGCTGAGTGGGACTTTCCAAGTCCTAGGGATCTGAGGATGTTACGATGGTGTCGACTCATGGCCCGGCACGTGGCAGGACCAATCGTCAAATATGATGATATTTTCTTTGACTGGTTGCAAAACCAGATGCTGATGGTCGATGACTACGGGTATTCTGGGTTGGATTTCCGAGGAGATCCGGATCTAGAACTACCTGAGGACACTCAGTGGGGAGACCTCGGTAAGAAGTACACAAATTCTCTCTTTTTTTTTTTTTAAATGTTTTTGAATTTTTGTATTATATTCAAATATTTTCGTTTTATATATTTATCCAAAGACTAACACAAAATTTTTGTCGATAACACAGATGTTGGAGCATATAGACCTGCTGGCTCTTCTCCTATCCAGTGACAAGAAGAGGCAGCAGCAACAATACCACAATATGCCGAAGATTATCTGGTGGTGGAGCAGAATTTAGAGGTCCTGACAACCGATATTCCAGATATGACTCTGGAAGAGATTCCATGACGCGATCAACGTCATACTGTAGGGGTATCATCATCTATGGGTTGGATGCTCCATAGAGTTTCTAGAGCAGTTGTGCGTTACCGTGAACGTCATCCATGACGTCACATTGTAGAAGCTATAAGCTTCAATTTTTGATATTTTGGTCTTCGGACAAACTTTTTTGTAAAAACAAAAACAAACTCTTTTGAGCGTTATATATACAGATGGCTTCTACCGGTTACTTTACATTGTGTGCCTTTTAATGTGTTTGATTTATAAATGGTTCAAATGTCTGTCCAATACATAATATGCTAATGCATCTGTTAATGTATTAAGACGTCTAGGAATATGCTGATATTCAATGTGATCAAAATATCGTTCCAAGAGGTGAATTCGAAAATACACTAGTAATAAAGTAGGACTTCGAATAGAGTAGGAATTACTTAACTGTAGTACTACAAGCTGCGAGTCAAGTCGCACAACCAAATGACGAATTCCGAGAGACATAGCATCAACCAATAATTCAATAACGGCACTATACTCTGCGATGTTGTTGGTTGCTCAGCTAAGACATACACCTCGTAAAGATATAAGTTCATTTGTTGGGGCATAGATGGCCCATGCAGTGGAATCTAGGTTCCGAGTACTATGGCTAACACCATCAGACAAGCCAATATAAGGTAGCGAAAACTCCGACATCTGGCAATCAAACACAACGTCACGTAAGGGTAGAGACCAGATAATGTCAAAAGCAAACTAAAGTAACACACACAAAGTATGATACATAAAAATACAAGTACTTTGCACAAATAACTTATGCATAGTACTTCTTCAACTACAACCCATTCCTGGGTTCACTCAAAGGTATACCATCATAATCAACCAGCTCATACGCTCCTTTTTTCAACACTCTGTGAACAATATAAGGACCACGCCACATTGGTTCGAACTTCCCAGCCCTTAAGACATCTTTATCTTGTTCATACAGAAGAACAAGATCACCTTCAGAGAAAACACGAGGCTTGACATGCCTGTCATACTGTGCCTTGACGCGTTTCTTTTGGGCTTCTATTACTAAAGTGGCATCATGTCGGGTCTCGTCTAATCGCATCAGATACAACAGACGTTCCTCTTCAGCAGAAGTATTGGGTAAGAGTTCTACAGCTAGCTTCAGCGAAGGTATCTCACATTCTATTAGTAGAATGGCTTCCATGCCATAAACTAATCGAAAGGGCGTAAACCCCGTAGCGGATTTAACAGATGTCCGATAAGCCCACAATGCCGAAAACAACATCGTGTGCCAACTGGTTTTATGAATTCCTATCATCCATTGAATCATAGTTATAAGAACCTTATTGATTGCTTCGACTTGGCCATTAGCTTGCAGATAATAGGGTGTTGAGATATCATGACAAAGACCCAACTTCTCCGTAAGTTCATACATCATAAAATTCCTAAAATGACTACCGTGATCGGTAATGATAGCTTGAGGAACACCAAAACGAGCTATGACATGGTTGAAAAGAAATAACGCTGCAGTCTTTCCAGTATTATCGAATGTTGGCATCGCCTCGGCCCATTTTGTAAAATAATCCATAGCTACAATGATGTAACCATGCCCCCCGGTCGAGGGAGGGTGACATGTCATGAAATCAATGCCCCATTTTGCAAAAGGACCAACTGAGACTACAGGATGAAGAGGATAAGGATGCGACCGAATCTTCTGATTGTAGGTCTGGCAGGCATGGCATTTTTGAATGGCAGTAATGCAGTCGTTGAACAAGGAAGGCCAAAAAGATCCTGCACGTAAAATCTTCTAGGCAGTAGCATACCCAGACATATGATCACCACATGCTCTGGAATGGCAGTCATTTAAATCTTTCTCGGCTTCGTCGAAAGTTAAACAACGTCTAAAAACTGAGTCAATTCCTCAACGGTAAAGAGTATCCCCGAGGATAATATATTGACCTGCTTGATAACGGATGCGATGTCGTTCATTACTAGACAAAGCAAGCCGAAAAGTCTGAGTCTGGAGATATATAATGATATCTCCATACCAAATATCATCAGTGCTTATAAGGAAAAGAGATTCATCAGGTAATGAATCTACTGCTACATTTTCTGTGGAAGAGTGGGGAAAATCACATATTAACTCAGCGAAAACTAAGGATTTATTAGATGTGGCGCGATCGAATTCCAAGTCGAACTCTTGGAGTATGACAATCCATTTGGAGTACTTGCCCCCCAGCAATTGACGTGTCAAAATATGTTGCATGGGGTTGCAATGTGAAATCACCGTAGTTTTCCTGGAGAGAATATAATGACGAAAACGTTGAACCGCTTGAACAGCAGCCAAAGCTAGTTTTTCAACATGTTGGTACTTGATTTCAGTTGAAGTGAGACTTCGACTCAAGTAATAAATAACATGTTCATCGTGTGCATCATCCTCTTGAATGAGAACCATGCCGATAGTATACTCGGAAGCAGCTAGATAAAGAAAGTAATCCCGACTATAATCAGGAGGAAAAAGAAGTGGAGCTTTTGTGAGGGACAACTTCAAAGCTTCAAAAGCATTGTTGGCAACTTTATCCCAGACAAACTCTGAACCTTTCTTTAGAAGACGTGTAAAACCACGAGTAATCTCGATGTAATTAGAGATGAAATGATGAAGAAAGTTTTCTTTCCCCTCCAAACTTTGTAACTGGCGCAGTGAAGAAGGAGGAGGGAGATTAAGAATCGCCTCAACCTTAATAGGATCTACCCAGATCCCTTGACGTGAAACAATGAAACCGAGAAGATGGCCATACTCTATGCAAAAGACGAATTTATGAGGGTTTAGATGAATGCGATAGAACTGACAACGAACGAAAATTGCTCGGAGATGAGTGGGGTGATCGACTCGGCATAAAGAATGAGCTGGCAAATCGTCCAAATAAGGTTGAACGATATGCTTTATATCGTGAAACGCATAAGACATAGCACGTTGAAACATCGCGCCCGCGTTCTTAAGACTGAAGGGAAGTTTTCTATAGGTGAAAGTACCCCAAGGACAAATAAAAGCAGTTTTATGTTGGTCCTCAGGAGCGATGTTAATTTGATTATAGCCAAAAAATCCATCCATGAGAGAAAAGATTTCACTGCCGACACAGTCATCGACAATCTGGTCAACGAAAGGGGTTGGAAAGTTGTCTTTCAGGGCTTTGTTAATATCCTGATAATCAACACAAACACGTATGCTACCACCTTTCTTATCAATCGGTATAGGGTTGGAAACCCATTCTGTCAAAGCCACGGGATAAATAAAACCGGCTTTGAGAAGTTTTTCAACTTCGAGTTTGATAGTTGTCGCTTTACATGGATGGACCAGACGAAGGCGCTGTCGGACTGGTTTAGCTCCAGGGTATGTCTTAATCTCATGCACCACAATGGCAGGGTCAATACCTGGTATCTCTTCGTAACTCCAGGAAAATATGTCACGAAATTCTTTAAACAGAGACGTATAGGTGACGATTTCCTCTGGAGAACACGAAGCTCCAATGTGAACATTTTCAACTATCCCAGGTTTAACTGATATATCAATGGGTATTGTGGGAGAAATATTACTAAGGTTCCCTTCCGCAAACACATCACGTGTAGATCCGGGAACGGTCGATATGACAACAACGGTCGACGGAGTCAAAATCCGTTGGTAGTTCTCGAGAGTGTGTTGTTCCAGAAACAGTATGGAACGATGATGCCCATCGTCCCAAGGGGTGTATTCCATGACGGACATGATCATATAGTCAGTGGGAAAGATGACACGGAAAGGATCGGGAAACAACTCATCAAGAGAAGGCGTAGAAAGGGTTGTCGATTGAATGACTTGATAAGCAGACTCAACCGGACTTAACGACATGACGTCGCCGAAACGAGTATGATCTCCTGGATCAGGGACTATCCAAGGGTCAAAAGACACAAGAAGCTCATGAGGTACAATGGAGATCATATTAATAGAAGCAAACAACGGGCGTGGAATATCGGGTGGTGGCAGTATGGGGAAAGTACCCATTAACGAAGAGTCTTTTAAAAGACCGACACCAACATTCTCGTAACCCGGTGGGGTTTTAGCTATAAACAGCACATTTCCAGTGCGAGTATCAGAATTAAAGAAGGCAAGTTGATCAACCGTAACAACTTTTCCCTGGTGAGGAAATCGTACGACACGGAAAAGTGTTGACACAACAGCGTGCATAGAATCTATCCAGCTACGACCAAGAAGAAGATTATAATCTAGGGGAGCATCGAAAACTTCCACTTCAACTTGGACTGTCTTACCTTCTAGAGTGACAGGCAATGATGGAAGAACACCGTAAGGCTTAAAACCAGAGCCATTGAAGGATTTCAAAGTATTTTGTGATTCGGTTAAAGGAGGAGAGCCAATATCTTTCCAAAAAGTAAAAGACATTACACATGTAGAGGCCCCCTCATCAATAACAGTTCGACAAATGTTCTTTTCGGCGACAACAACTTGTATCTGAAATGCAAGTTTTGGGGGTAACCTTGGAATATGGTCTTCCAAGTCAAAGACTATCAAATTCGTATCTGTTGGATCAATTCCACCTATAGCTTTCAACAGAGCCCTTTGTTGTGCAGGACAAGACTGAAGGACTTCAAGGGCAGACATCGCTGAAGGTGCTTGGGCCAGATCTTCGACAATACTATAGTTCTGGGCCGCACGAGCATGAGGATTGAAGGCCGATTTCTTAACAACACCTTTTGGGGGTGGTCGCAAAACTGTATCAAGACTCAGTCGTTCGAGATGAAGAGGACCGTTCGTAGGTGGATTCGGTGGAGAGGGATGTACCAAATCAGGAGGTGAATCGTCAACCTTCTCCTTAGATGGAGTATAGTCTTTAGCTCTAGTGGTAAGTGCAATGTTGTCTTTCTTGGAATCACCGGTACACATCAAAACATATGATGTTGTAGAAGTAGAGGGTTGGTCATGGATGACCAACGAGGCCTGTTGCTGAGACGGGAAGGGTTGGGACAAGACTGCCGACATAGAGGATTTCGGCGTTCCTTGAAGGAACTTAGTAACCTCGGCACGTCGAGGACAATCCTTCGTGTAGTGATCATCACCACAGATAAGGCAAGGGTAGCGTGGTTTGCGCTTATCCCGATCTTCAACAGGAGGGGTTTTAGTTTGTTCATTCTGATTATTATTTTTACTCTCCTTATTCTTGCCTCTTCCTTTCTTTGATTTATTTTTACCGGTCGGTGTAGGTTGAACAGCGTTCACCTCAGAAGTTTTACCGGTGGAAGGGGCAGGAGACGGAGCATTTTGAACATTAGAAGATGTAGACCTAGGGGTTGTACTTGAAACAGAATGTGAGTGGGTATGAGCAGTACCAATCACATCATCAGCTGCATGCGAGGCAGCTGGAGCAGTTGAAGTGCTGGAAGTACCAGGACAAGGTAGTTCAGGTAGTAAATCGTAAAGTGTTCCCGTTTGCGAATAAACGAGATCAAGATACTGAGTGCGACTTATAGCCTGCTCCTCTGTAACAACACCACCCATAGCAATGTCTTTACCAATTTCGTTTACGAAAGATTTCGTAAACCATTCTACCAGTAACTGATCAGGGAGTTCAAGTTTAATGAGACGTCGTCTCCTTCGCCACTCATGAATATGATCCGATATATGAGTGCCTTTAGTTTGTTTGAAAGAAGTCAAAATCTCAGTCCCAGTATTGTAACGGATCGGTAACTGGTAATGCGTGAGAAAATCCATAGCTAGGGTGTTGAAATCAGAAAAGAAACCTCGTGGCAATTCAATATACCACTTCGCAGCCGAACCGATAAGGGTTCGTTGAAAAATACGTAGACGAATGGAGTCATCCATCAGCGAGTTGGACGAACACCATAAATGAAAATTCATGACATGATTATTTGGGTCCTCTCCCACCCTGCCATTGAATTTCGGAATATCTGATGGAATCTTAGCAGGAATAGCAGGCCATTGGGGAGAGTGACGAATAGGATCATTGAGAATCCTAGACAAATCTGGAAAATCCAAGGTAGCAAGAAAAGGTAACTATCGGTTTACTTGTGGGTACTGATGGCTTTGGGGTGGAAGCCCTGTCGGCAAACCAGTAGGACCATAAGCAGAATGTCTGTAGAGGGAAGACCCTGGCTGATTCAGTGGTGGCCGGATAGGATAGTAACCCCAAGGATTGTAACCTTGAGTTTGAGTAGGGACCTGAGGTTGAGTAGTTTGACCCGAACCCCAAATAGGATTGGTTATACCTGGATACGGTTGGCCTATAGTAGGGACAGTTTGCTGCCCCCCAGCATTTTGAGGAAAGTTTTGTAGAAGCTGATTCCAATACTGGGCCAATTCAGGAGGTATGTTTTGTCCAAAAGGTGAGGTTGGTCCCCCTATCGTAGGTATAGTTCCACCCGGAAGTTGTGTGCCAACCATAGGTTGCATAGCAACTGTGTTATGTCTGGGAAAAGGAAAAGGAACCGTACCGCTCTGTCCACCAACCGGAATCTGCGGGTTTGTTGCAACAGTCAGGATAGTGCCACTAGGATTAGGATTGCCAGAAGGAAACAGTGGGAGTGTCGGAATAAAACGAGGAACATCATACCCAGGAAAAGGAGGACCACCTGGAGAACCGGCTGGGGTTTGCGGAGGTGTTGGATGGGAAGCATTCAACAAAGAATTCAACGCATGGTAACCAGGAGGTAAGTTTGGGTTAACCTCAGGCATTCGCTGGGTATTGATAGGAGCAAGAGTAGCTGTAGGAATTTCGGTTTGGACACTCGTAGTATTCACGAGATGGGCCATCTCAGGAGGGAGAACAAAGTGATAAGTGGTAGTCACTGGTGTAGTCTCTATTTCAGGAGACACCAAAGGGTTAATTTCATAAATGGTAGGTGCCTCAGTACCAAAAAGGACTCGTTGGAAATCACCTGACCAAAAAGGATCTTGGCCTACTACACTGTGAGAAGGACCAACGGTTGATTCAGAGGATGTAACAATTGCTTCGTCAGAAGAATTTAATCGCACAAAAGGTCATTCACCACGATGAATGCGATAGTCCTCTCTAGTATTGGTAATTCGAAAATCTTCTAGAGAATCAGTGCGTTCTACCCATGGAGGTGGTGTAGAAACGTCTTGGACTTCACTTGTGTCCACGTGTGGTGGAGTAACAATTGGGACTTCACTCTGACGAGGAGAGCCCTCAGGTGTACTAGTAGGCAAGGGTTGAGAACCGTCCAGATGTTCTAGAGATAAACCTTGCATTCTACGTGAACGTCATGGGGGAGCAATTGTAAATGAGTGATAAGCTCTGCGAAGAAATTCCTATGGTCAACTTCGAGAAACAAACAACACGCGCTAGTAAAGAAAATCTAGGAAGCAATCACCAAGCAAACAATACATTCTAATATTGAAGCCACTAGTTGGTGATGAAATCCAACGTCGCAACAACGAGACGAGAAGGGGCGGGGCTAGGGTGGAAAAGTTACGCTGACAACCTACTTAACGGACTTACACCTTGGTGCAAGCTCCCACACATAATCGTGGGTATACCCTCCAAGGAGCCCGAGTGAGTTTGATCAACGTCAATTCCAGGTACCGTGAAGACTTTCCCCTCCACAGTCACCTTGGGTAAGAACCTAGAGAGATTGGCCACTAAGGTCACCACCAACAACAGTAAAGACTGGGGGAACAGTCGTCAGTCCGATCCACATGCAAGGGCAGGGTATCTAGCCCGAAATCAACTCAAAAGGCTTCCACTCATCATTGTGGGTATACCTCCGAGTGATCCCCGTAATACATGCAATCTCTACACTGATGTCAACAAAGCAGGGTTAGTAACTCTCCCAACACCAATGCGACCTAGTGCTTGACCCTTGTGTTAGAAGGGCTTCCTAGGAAAATATGCTGCAAATGGAATTTAACACTCCCTAACTCAATATGTTATTGTGTGTTTTGAGATTTTGGAGAGTGTATCTCTCTTCCTACTCCAAAGCACTAGCCTAACTAAATGTTGGTGTAAAAGAGCCCTAGCAAAGAGTTACTAGATAAATTTTAAGATTACACAATGTTTTTAAGAGTTGTTGTTTACTCAAAGGTAACGAAAGTGAAACTCGTGTTGTATGACTCTGACCCCAAAAATGCAAGGATAACAATGAAATATAATACTTTTCATTCCATGAATCCTATTTATGGGAGAGAGAGAAAATTTTCCAAATCAACCCTGTACTACAATGCAATGTACAATTTCCTTTCAAATATTAATGCAAACAATCATTTATCAAAGGACGATCTCTAGGTGTCTTTTTCAAATACTTCAACAAACTCTAAAATTTGATTTTTTCAATGTTTTCTAAAAGACAAAAACAATGTTTTTTGAAAGAAAAGATAGTTGTTCACTTTCCAAAAAGAATTCTCACTATATCAATGAGAAAACATAAAATCAAATCATAAAGAATCAAGCAATAACAACCCAATCAACTCTTTCAATGAAAGCAAAAACAAAGAGCAAACCAATGAGTCTTCTTCAATGCAAACAAAAATGTTCTGTCGAACCAACAAGAAAATGAGAAACACCAAACACTTAACTCTCAACCAATCACTGGTTCTCAGCCAATCAGACACACTCAACTCCAGAAGTCAGAGAGAATGAATTTGCCAATAAGAGCCAAGAAATGAAAGTCAAGCTACAAAGGCAAGAAAAACCTTGAAACCCTAAAACTGTTCAAGCATGCAAACTAAAGCAAGAGATATATAAATCAATGATCCAATAAGCCCAAAAGAGGTAATTCAACTGATCTGAGCAGTTGGAAAAACCAAAACTCAATTTCAAAATTTTCAAAAATCTTTCTCGCAGGTAAGCAGTTAGACACAGTGTAAGAATCTATGATTCTCACAGGCAACCTTTTAACAAGGTGCGAGGTACTCGCACTGGACCCTATATGCAGGATACGAACCTGAATGATTCTCACAGGCTACAGTTAAACACAGTGCGAGAAATCCTGAAGATGACGAAAATTTTGAAAATGAAAGCAAAAATGACAAAGGCTTCTGGACCCAGTAAGTCTATCAGGATATCCTGAAGACTCAGAGACTGACAAGACAGGAGAAAAATGAAACTAGAAAAAATGGCCAGAGAAAAACTCAAAAACCATAAAGAAAAAGGGAATGGTTCCCCAGTGGAGTCGCCAATTTTGTTTCAGGATTAATTCGTAAGTGCGGACACAAACCGATCTCCCTAGATCCACCTGGATCTAGAACAAAACAGGACAGAATGATACTCTTTCCCTAGATTTTAACTATTGAATGAACTAGGAGGCAAGAATCATGAACATACCATATGATCACTTCCTTGGGTCTTTGTTGTACCAATTTCGCTTCAATGCTCTTGCGCAGTCCAGACCAAGACAACTCAAACCAATCGAAGTGAAAACAACTCAATATATTCAACAATTAATCTATACATATGATCAAGGAGTTATGTAATAAAGTGCAATCAACTTTATGGGAAAGGGACACATTACTGTATTATATTGATAGAAAGAAAAACTTACAACCTGAGCCTTGATGTTGCAAGCCTCCTTTGGATGGCTCCTAGCTCTCACACACACACTTGCTCATGCATGAAGAAGATCAACCACTTTTGATAACCTTGCTGGTGTCTCTAGCTACTGTAGCATCAGTCCTTCATACAATATTCCACTAATTCTCCAATAATTCTCTTGCTATTTTGCTTCTAACCTTTTCTATGAGCATTCCCCTCAATATATAGGAGAGAATAGATTAGTTACTTGGATAGGAATGATCCCAAGATATCAGGAAAACCAGTACTTAGATAACCATCCGAATGCCAACTCATCATTCTAGAAGATTCCCTTCTAGAAGGTTTGAGAATTTATCTTTTTCCTTCCTTTAGAAGATGTTCACACCCTAATAGTTAGGTACAGTGAGAACTTCTCACACCCCAGCTTAATGTAGCCTGCGAGAATCATGCATTCTCGCAGGCAAATATATAGGTAGCCTGCGAACCTCCCTTAAAAATATGATTTCTGGAAAGAGACAAAGGTAACTTTTCTCAGGAAAGTGTTCTAGTGAAGAGCCTGATTTCTCCATCATCATTACATCATCATGATGACCAAAATTATGGATAACAACCCACCAGACACTTCCCCTCATTCTGAGGATGGTACCTAGGGTAAACTGCTTGGTTGTAGTTTTGGAAACCTAACTCGATGGGGACATCAAGTTAGGCCCATAATATTCATAGAGGAAACGAGCCCAAGGAATTGACCCCATGACCTCCTACTTGTAATTCATAGCACTCAACCACTCGAACTAAACCATCAGACTATCTTTCCATTAGAATTATATTAATACTTTTGTTGAGAATTTTTTTTTCAATTGAAAAAACGTAACCATTGTGATATTATTAGAGATGATTTATCACTTTATCAAATTTATCTCTTAATTTTCATTGTAAAATAAAGTTTATTATTACTCTGATGAAATCACACTTATCTCCACCATGACTTATCATATCATGACTTATATCGGGGATGCAAGTTTACTTTTTCTCCGATGAGAAACAAAAACCTTTTTTCCTCTACGATGTGATTAGAGATTCATTTCACTTTTATTTCCATGGTGGTGTTGGAGATTCATTTCAATTTTACAAAAGTGAAAGTGGAAAATTTTGTTTGATAAGTCAAAACTATTAGGGTAGGCTCTCAACTTTTGTCGAAGTTAAAAGTGAATTTTCAACCCCAATGAAAGTGAAACCTTTTCTCCGAGAAGGTTTAAAACTTCAACTTAGAATTTTTTAGTTTTTTCTTAATGAATCATGAATTCAAACAAAATAAAGAAATTATTTTAGAATGTATTTTCATCAAACTTGAAAAAGTATGAATTTGATAAGGCAAAACCCAAAAAACAAAAAAAGAAAGAAAAGTTGTACCGATTTTTTTTTGAATTTTTAGGGTGTGTTGAAGTCTCAATAGAGTCTCTCAACCATGTTTAACAAAACCCGCTCTATCCTTTTTGTCGATTTTTATCTCCATTCAACAATAGATTTGGTAAATTGAAGGGAGATCAATGTAGTAACACCACATCTCCCATCATGGTTAGAAATCACACATGTTTAACCTTGTTGAAATATAGATAGGGTCATACTCAACAAAATCCATGCAATTTTGACTTATTGCAAACAAAATATATCTAGGTTTCTTATTGAAGTCAACATATGGAGGACAATATGTTTTCCACTGAGGTCACTTTAGCATAGGAAATTCCATGACGTCACTTTCATTACAATCTTGTTGCATCATAAATATTAGCCTCATTATCCTTGAGGCCACCGAGAGCACCAAATCGGTTATTCAATATAATTGGCTATCATGAAAGAGTGATTCACTAAAAATAAATGTTGTGATCATTTATGTTGGCCATCATCATCAACAACAATCATTTACTTAGCTTGAGAATGCAACAACAATGGAGGAAAATTTTCTCCATGACTTTTGTTTCCTTGTTGTATCTAACCAACAGTGGGCATGATAGTTGATAAGGCTTGCCACCTATCATGAAAAACTATGACTAGGGCCTTAGGGAGTGTTGGATGTAGGCCTAGTGAGAAAGAAAGTCTATTTTTGGGGGAGAGGCATGCAAGAGAAAAAATACACTTGGAAGGAAAAGCAGCATGTGTAAGAGAAGCAGGAGAAGCGCACATGCAAGGAAGACCTAACGATGCTAGGGTTAGGATTTTGGTAATACATTGTAATGGTTGGTGAGCCTAGGGTATAAATGAGTAGTACTGAGGAGAGAGCCAAGACAGACCAAGAAGAGAGTCCCGACAGAGAAGAGAGAATTGTAAGAAATGTATGAGTCGTTAAGCTGGTGATCTGGGAAGTGGTGAGTGACTCAATCTCAAGGGTTAGATCACAGGATGAGGAGCCTGGTGCAATCTAGTCAGCCTCACAGGGATTGAGGAGCTTGTTGAGGAGAGTGAGATCCCAGAATGTAAACACATGCGACGTGATATATTTCTAAACCATAATAAGAAGCTTGAGAGCCAGATCTTTGTGGACGTAGCCTAGGAGGGGGTGAAACATGGTAACATTGTGTTATGTGAATGAATGTATACATATTTATGTCTGAGTAAGTGATGAATGTTAGATGAATGAAGTAACTAAGTAGATGTGGTATTCCACATGCATGCATAGAATGAATGTTATAACTAGATGTTAGATTGAATGAATAAAGTTTACGATGCACAACCATAGATCTCACTCAGTCTCAGGTTGCAAACACCTGAGAATTGCAAACTTCCATATAGCTATCTCGAGTGAGACTGCACAGTACACTCTGTGTGCTGCGTTGCCTTCTAGTTTACCATAGGGGCCTATAGTTTTAAAGGGATTTTGTTGGGAAGCTTATTAAATCTGAACCAGGGTCAATCTATGATGGTCAATTAGAATCATAATACCCCATAAAGAATCCTCAAGACCAATAGAAGAGTATATCAAGAAACTGACAAATGGTTCCATCGCCGATTGATTGGAAGAAAATGGGATTGAGCATATGAGATATGTTGAAGAGGCATCAAAAGAATGTTGGATTAGATGACAAAAAGGTGAGAGAATGAGAATCTAAAAAGGGAATGTTGAGACCATGGAATCCCACGAAGGAAGAGATAGAGAGTTGGTTGAAGACAAAGGACCCAGAGTTTGCGCAGAAGGATAATAGAAACTTGAAGTTGACACCGCACAAATATCTGGACAAGTACGTATTCATCGATTTGCATGAAGTCTTTTTCTGTGATTTCCCACACATATTACAAGAGTGGATAAAAATATTGAAAGACAACCATCCTACAAATCAGATCAGACAACTAGAGTGGAATCCTGAAGAGATTACGCATCTGCAACAAGTTGATAATAAGTTTACACACGCAATATATTTTTGGTTAGACAACATTGTTGCCGGATTTATCATAGAGTTTGCAATAGATACAACGAAGTCTTATAGTGCAGATGAAAAATAATTCTTGAATGGACCTCAAGGTAGGTACATCAGATTTCTATATACTTACATTAAGATATTAATATATAACAAAGGTGTAATGACAATGGAGTTACAAAACTAAACTTCCTTGCATGCATGGGGGAAGGGGGGAAGCACTGACAGAAGGAGAGAAATGGAAGGAGAAGGGGATAAAGGAAAGAAGGAGGAGACCTTGGACCCAATTATGATGGACAAAGACCAGATCAAGTGGATCATGGCGACAACTGGAAAGACGCGCAGTGGAGTACCCTACAAATATAAGGTGAACACCAAGAAGAGAGTCATAGGTGCAAGGGAATGCTTGGAAAGTGATGAAGAGGAGGTAGAGGATCTCCGGGCTGTGGATCATATTGCAAAAATAGAAGAGAGGTCCAAGAGAAGTAATATAAGGTATAAATCCTATTCATATTAGTGTTAGTCTGGAACCCATAAACCCATGTACAACCAATACACCAAGAAGAACACCACCATTTAGACAATCAAATTTTGGGAGAAGGAAGACAACGAGAAGTACATCTACACAAGTAACAAAAACTGGGGGAGCTAGTTCAGGAAGCATTATTCAAGTATCTACACCACACAAAGGAAGTAGTTCAACATTCAATATGGAAGGACACGATCCCACCATCAAGTTACCATAATTTAAAGGAGAAGCATTGAAGGACCCAGAGAAGCACCTGTTTATTTGTGAAAATATCTAGGAAGTGAAACATATCATAGATGATGACACTAAACATGCACAATTATCTATCATGATAAGAGATTGTGCACTTTATTGGTATATGAATTAAGTTGTAAACAGTCCGCTAGGGACAACTAGAATAATTGGAGATATCAAGAAGTTGTTGATAAATGAATTCCATAATCCTAGTTCAAAGGATCAATACATGAACAAGATGATTCATATTAGATAGAAACCAGGAGAATCTGGATGGGAGATTTACCATAGATTCAAACGATTGAAGGGAAAGATGAAATATGTCATGACATATATGAAACATAGGCATCTATTTGTCAATTCATTGCTACCACACTTGAAATATCCGTTGCGACAATAGAAGTTTTAGACACAGTCAGAGGCTCTAAAGGAATCCCTACAACTAGAAGAGAACCAATATTAGAAGACAGATCCATCCATAGAGGAGCTCAAGGAGGATCTGAAGAACTTAACGTTCCAGCTAAACCAGAACAAGAGTAAGGAAAAAAGATAAGTCGTTTGGTGTACCGCATGTAGGACAGAGGGACACCATAGGAACGAGTGTCCAACACTCGCATAGTACATGACAATAGGAATTCCAAATCCATTACAAACAGGAGGAATATGGTGTGAGATATGTAAGAAACATGGTCACGATCCATACCACTGCACAATGATGCAGAATTATCAGACAGTATCGAAGAGCTCGTATTGCAACTTTTTCAAATCAGTAGGCCATGATGACAAAGCTGCAGAACCATGGAATTGATGAGGGAAATAACATCACATGCATACAGGGTGCAGGAAGAGATGATGACTGGGCAAGTCGTGCTTCATTTTAACCAAGTACCAGCCCTATACAACACTGCACAAGCATAATACAATACTGCACAACCACACTATAATACCACATAGTATAACCAAGCACCTCAGTATAACGCGCTGCAAGGGGATCAAGATGGATACAGAGGTGGAGGAAGAGAAAGAGGAGGCTTTGGAAGAGGTAGAGGACCAATGGTATCCCACGACTATAAACAACTAGGACACTATACAAGAGAATGTCCACTTCCACCTGTGACATGTATGTATTATCACGCATCAGATCATGACATGGAAGAATGTCCAACACTATTAGGGAAGATCCAGGAGAAGAGGAATCAGAACAATCAGAATGTTCATTAGATTTCAGCAAAAGTGAGGGATGAAGGAAGAAACATCAACATAGTTACACGAGGAGGATATAAAATAGGAAACGACACAGTCAGACAAGAAACAACACAACACCAATGGGTGAAGAAGAATGTCGAACCAAGGAAGTAGTTCGATGCATAGAATGAAAAAGAGATATTCAAGCAATCCAGACATGAATTCCTGAAGCTATACATTGCATTGACATCAACTGCACAGTATAATAAGGAAGTACTAGAGTACGATATGCCTCCATCATTGGATCACACCAAAGAAACACAACCCCTGGGACAAGTAAGTATGATTAAAGGCTTTTTGAAATCATGCGTAAAACTACTAAATGATCCATCATCTGTTAAAATGTTACAAAACATGCTAGAAAGATGTAGCAAAGAGGTAGAAGGAAGGTTAGAAAAAAAAATTGTCAATCACCTACACACAAGGAGGAGAACAAGCAGGGAATTCAGGATGAATGCCAAAATTGGAGATTTCAACATGGGAGATATTATACTGGATTTAGGATCCAAGGTCGATGTATTACCCAAGAAGACATGTCAATATATGGGAGATCCCACACTAGGATATTCATCGGTTCAACTGAAACTAGCAAATCAACACAAAGATCAACCTATTGGGAGACTAAAATGGGTAACGATAGATCTAGATTGAGTGTGCACTAAAGCTGACTTTGAAGTAATAGAGATAGTGGATGACACAACACCTTATCCAACATTTCTTGGCTTGGATTGGGAGTTTGATAACCAGGCCATAATCAACTTAAAGACGCGGAAGATGAAATTTGAGTCAGGAGAATACAGAGTCATTACACCATTGGACCCATCAGAAGGGGAAAGGTTTGTAGAACCAACGTGCTTATACCTAGAGGTAATTAACCAGTTGTACAGAACAACCATACAAGAAGAAGACTATGTGAACCCAACTATAGATGGAGTACTCAGTTGGAGAAGCATCACCTCATGTGCGTCAGACTCAGATATGGGCTTAGAAAATTGGCAACAGAGGTTACACGAAGTCTCCACAAGAAGATGCACAAGAATATACCGCGCAGTAAGATGGGTAGGTACGGAGATAAGGGAACCTCCCAACTTCCATGGGGTGAATGAATTAGAAGAATTATTAACATGGTGTGAAGATGAAGTGTTAGATAATCAAAGTCTCTTATCCTTGGACATAGCACTCAAGGAAACACCTACAAGATGGTGGGGTGCACACAAAGAAACAATCAAGGACTGGTACCAATGTAAGTGATTAATGTGCATTAGGTTTAGTCCATAACAAGGTAGAAACCAATTGTAGAAATACGATGGACAAGGAGAACCAATATAATACTTGGAAAAGTGAAGAACACTATGGAGGATGACACCACCGAAGGAATGGTCTCATCATTTTGTTCACACATTAGAAGGCATCCCAAAAAACTTGTATACAAACCAGGAATTGTGCAAAGGAACTGCAAGCTGGACAATATTACAAGAGAAACTTACAACCACTTTCTCATTTGAGCATGAGAACCCAAACATAGACACTGCACTTAAAAAAATCAGAGGGGTGATATTCATTAAAGAATCGAAAGTTGAACTCATAACAAAATAAGAACAACAAAACAAACAGACAGTAAAATAACTATTGTCATGCTACCACGTGCAGGAAGAAGCACCAAATGAAGTTGATTTGTGTGATATTCAGATTGAGGAAGTTGAAGGAGCGAGAGAAGTGGAAGTTCCAACTCTAGAATCAGAAGTAACTACTGCACCGATCAAGGTGAATAAATTCAACATTGGGACAATTGAGAACCCAAAAATGGCCAACATCGGAGACTATTGGGATGAACAAACAATGAAAAGCATAAAAGAGCTATTGTGCGAGTACAACAACCTATTCCCAACAACGTTCACAAAAATGAAAGGCATAGCAAGAGAGCTAGGCTAAATTAAGATACCACTCAGAGCTGAGGCAAGACCAATCAGAAAACAACCATACAGACTAAACCTGATATATAAGAAAAAAGTCAAAGCTGAAATCGATAGGATGTTAGAGGATGGAATGATAGAACCTGTAGAGGAATCTAAATGGGTAAGCTCGATGGTATTTTAGGAGAAGAAACAAAGGGGGATAAGGATATGTGTCGACTTGAGGAAGTTGAATAATGTGTGCCTATATGACCCGTTACCTACTCCGTTCATAGATGAAGTGTTGGAGAATGTAGGAGGACATGAAGCTTATTCATTCATCGATGGATTCTCAGGATACCATTAGATCAAGATAGCACCAGAAGACAGATATAAGACCACTTTTTCCATGGAATGGGGATTCTACTAGTATACAGTCATGTCATTTGAATTGAAGAATGCACCAACAATATTTTCCAGAGTAGTCATAGCTGCATTCAAAAAATTCATCCACCAGTCTCTAGAGGTGTATCTGGATGATTGGACAATGTATAGTCTATTGAAAGACCATGCAGATTTCTTTCGGATGATGTGAGAAAGATGCATGCAGTGTCAGATATCATTAAACATCAAGAATTACATCTTCAAAACACCTTTTGGAATACTATTGGGCCATAAAGTATGCAAGCAAGGCTTGCTAGTAGATCCTGCCAAGATTGCAGTAATTGTTAACCTTCCACCACCAAAAATAGTTCGCCAATTAAGAGTGACATTGGGAGACAATGGATACTATAGGAAATTTATAAAGGGGTATGCGTAGATCACTGTGCCAATGGAGAAATTTCTAAGGAAAGACACAAAATTTCAGTGGAATGAGGACTGCGAGCACAGATTGGACACCGTGAAAGAGAAGATGGTAACCACACCAATACTAGTATTCCCAGATTGGGATAATACATTCCACTTAAATGTATATGCATCAACCATATCACTTGGAGCTATTCTGGCGCAACTAGGAGGAGGATAATTAGACCATCCGATAGCATTTGCTCACAAAAAACTGTCAGAATCGGAGCAGAACTACAATACCACAGAGAGGGAAGGTTTAGCTATGATCTACGTGCTTCATAAATTCAGGAATTATTTATTGGGAAAACATTTCAATATGTTCACAGACCATTCATCTCTCAAATACCTCATCAACAAGCCAATGTTGGGGGGGATAATTTGTAGATGGTTATTGTTGTTCCAGGAATTTTAATTTGAAGTGATAGTAAAACCATGAAAGTTGAACGTAGGACTTGATCACCTGTTGAGGATCACTAATGGGGAGGAACCTACGAATATAGAGGAAAAATTTCCCGATGCGTAGTTATTTTTAGTCCAAATATTCAATGAATACTTCATAGACATCATCTAGAACTTGAGTGCAGGGACTGCGCCACATGAATTTAACACTGCGCAAAAGAAAAACCCGGTATTCAGGGATGCTGACTATTAATTGATTGTAGGACACTTATATAAAATGGGCGCATATAACATCTTGAGAATATGTGTTCTAGAACATGAAATACCTAGGATTTTAGCATAATCCCATGAGGGAATAACGGGAGGACATTATGGAGGCAAAGCTATCACACAAAAGGTATTGTGTGCAGGACTATGGTTGTTGATGGTTCATAGAGACTCAAAGGACTACTGCCAGAAATGTGATGTATGTCAGAGGGTTAGTAAACCAAATAGAAGGGATGAGATGTCCCTTAGACCACAAGTAACCTTGAAAGTATTTTAAAAATGGGAAATAGATTTTGTGGGACCAATTAACCCACCAACAAAAAGATTAGGAGAGAGGTACATTATTACTGCGACAATATACTTGACAACATGGGCATAAGAAATACCAGTAAAATATTGCAATGCATAGATAGCAACACACTTCTTGTTTGAGCACATGATCACTAGATTTGGATGCCCAAGGATTTTAATGAGAGATCAAGGCAGTCACTTCATTAACAACACTATTAAGTCTATGAATGAATATTTTGAAGTTTATCATAAAAAAAGTACACTGTATCATCCTCAAGAAAATGGAATAGTGGAAGCCTTCAACAAAATCCTCAAAAATGCACTAACAAATATCTGCAACGTTAATAGGGATGATTGGGACTTGAAGATAGCAACAATATTGTGGGCGTACAGGACCACATGCAAAAAGTTGATAGGACAAACACCATTTCGATTGGTGTATGGACAAGAACCAGTGGTGCCATTAGAGTTTTAGGTAGCTAGTCTGAGCGTAGCAACAATAACAAACATGACAGAGCGAGGCACATTAAATGAAAGGATAAATCAGATGATGATCATGGAGGAAGATAAGATTCTAGCAAGGTTTCACCAAGAAGTACAGAAAACAAGGGAAAAATCTTGGCATGACAGACATATCAAGAGGAAATATTTCAAGGAAGGAGACTTAGTCTTAGTGTGTGATAGTAAGTCCCTTCATCACCCAGGAAAACTTAGAATGCATTGGTTAGGACCATACAAAGTAAACACTGTCATAGACGGGGGAGATGTACAGTTGAATGATTTAGGAGGAACATAACTTAGAGGGATGATTAATGGGAGTTGCCTGAAGCTATATAGGGATAGTCGACCTCCTGACACTTGAAAAGAAAAGAAAAAAAAAAACACAGATGGGTTACCACGTCGGACATCAAAAGATAGCAACACAGGCATAGTGCGTCGAAAAGAGAATGAGCACATGCACTCATAAATGCTAGAATAACAGAGAAAGGACCAACGGTCACTAAAAGGCAGAAACAATGAAAATGGCAGGTATGACAAATAAACACCAACGAACAATGACTATCAAAATTGTATGCAATAACGATTGATAGGATGCCGCATTAATCGCATCAACTGGCGACGGCAAGGGAAATCAATGGAAAGTACCTGGGAAGTGCCAGTTCAATTAAAACACAATTTGGGTAAAGTCTCTGAGAAGCTTCACATGATTCCTATATAAGCTAGTACACAGGATCGGTAAGGTTATTGTGAAATTGAGAAAAGCATAGAGCAAGAGAGTATACAGAGCAAAGAGCGAGTTGCAAAGGTTACATATCGAACTCAGCTCAATGGAAAGCATCCTTACCACGATGGAACCACCCAAAATGGGAGAGCCCAGCCATACCTATAGATGACCATGAAGCAACGTCAGAGAACCACCATAGCCACAGGGAAGCGAACAACAACCACCTCAGCCTCTAGAAGTCGTCAATGTGGACGAAATCCTGTTGCCTGATACAACACCAGTAAGCCCCACACCTATAGTGGAGGAAACCCAATAGACAACACCAGTGGGCAAGGACATTGATATGTCGGAAGGGGTACAGGGCCAATAGGATGAAGACATAGGAAATCGTTCACACCTCGAAAACCCTGAAGAAGCTTCGAGGGTCAATGGGATGGTCCCAAACTAGGCAGAAATGACCACGCTAGAAAGGTCACAAAAAAACACTCCAGAACAACCACGGGAGGGCACAGTGGAAGATATCATTGATCGAGAAGAGGAGTATGCAGAAGAGAGAACAATGGAGGTTGGAACTTTGAGTCATCCACTACAGCGCAAGGTCAAATAACCAGTAGCGCGATCATCACACAAGTAGGCAGCTGCAACCATAGTCTTGCAGCGCATTCTAGATGGGGTGCATGTCATGGGTAACCTATTAGGCCACATGAAGAAATTGCAGTACTCAGACCATGATGTGACAGAAACAGACAAGTTTCCATAGTTTTCCAAGAAATTTTACTTGGAAAATGTTGGTATAGGACCCTTTGGCGAATAAAATTAACCAGCCAAGACATTGGGCAACCGAACTGGCCAAAACCGAGATTCTAGGCCTATTGGACATCCCACACTTTGGGAGGGGCTAAGACGCAAAAAACTGCATCAAGAAGCTGATGGCAGTCACCCACAGAGGATACCTGTGGCTGGAACAGGTTGTCTTAGTAGACGTGGATTTGATTGCATACATCACAGGGCTTCCAACATGGGGGGAGACACCCGTGCAGTTCCTTTATGAAAAGACGAAGGAGAAGAAACTGGTTGAGGAAATGACTAAGAAGTATGGTACATAAAGGGGGTTACGCGTAATCATAATCAAGCGTATTAGTGACGCTGCGACAAGGATGGCCACAAAAATCATGGCATGCAAGTTACTCAGGAAATGCCACAAGGAGGAAGTCCCTGCCAGGGTCATCGCAGCTAAAACACAGTGTGCAGAGGGCACCACATTCAGCTGGGACCCATACTTATTGAGTCTGTTCTTGGAATATTGCAAGGATGCACAGGACCTGGGGACATAATTTCGCTATTCATGGCTACTTGTCCTGATCGCCTTGGTCATATGGAATGATCCTAAGTATTCATTCTTTACCGCAAGATGCAATCCTTGCCACACAATGCGATAACTATCGTTGGGAAGCACTCAAGACCCCAAGAACAAAAGGATGAATGCAGGCATGTTCGAAGGATATTATAATGACTTGCAGGAAAGCATCTCCAACACTTGGTGGATTACACTAGAGGTGGTCGCATAGTACCAGAGCATAGCCAACTTCAAAGTGATCGGGCATACAATGTGGATCCAAGAACAGGAAGATCCCAACAACCAATGGCTTCAACTATGCTACTGTGTCAAGGAAGAAGACGTAGAAATGGTCATCAGGGATTGGAATAATGAATGGAGGATTCTAGTCCTAAATCAAGATATTCTTGTAGATAAGGAGGTCAAGGCAGGGCAGGAACATACACTTGAAGAAGGAAAAATGATTCCCAAGAATACAAGGACAGGTTAGAACCATGTGCAACAAAAGAAAGGGGGTGTGTCCAAGAAAGGTACTCAGGCGGGGAAGAAGAAAAACACCCAGGTGCCACAAGAACATGAGAAACAAACTGAGACAACATAGGGAACCACATCAAGTGCTACTTAGTAGGAGCAAGGCTAAACCAAGAGTCTAATTATACAAATGGGGGGTGTGCGCAAGAAAAATAAGGCGCACAATACGCCACCAGAATATATGATCATGGAGGACGACGTCGACCTTGTGGCCCAGATGGTCCAGGCTCGAACAATGAAAGAGTTTGAAAAAGCTCGATGCCAAAGGGATAGGATGCATGATGAGGTGGAATATATGAGGCAACTCCTCGAGTAGCTCAGAGAAACAGAAAGGGTCGACAGAGGCATAGAGAGAGTCCCAACAGCATCACAGACATGAGTCAAGGCTAGATCAAGGGAGCATGATAGGATACAAACGACAACATAATCGAGATTGATGTTTCATGTTACACCAAGCTTGTTGTGCATGGAAGAAATTGTGGGTCAGACACCATTGAAATATTTGACCCAAATTCATTATTAATGACGTGGATACCAACCAAGGCATTGTATAAACTGCAAGTTAGCATCTCATAAGAGGTACAGTCATGCACATGCACAGACACAATAGAATTGCAATAGATGAAGGACAACAGAGAAGAGTTGAAATTGGTGCTTGAGCAGGTCAAACTCGAGACCAAATATGAGAAAGACCATGCAGATAGGCTAGAGCATGAATTGGCTATAGCCTATGAGAGGATTCCAAAGAGAGTGTAGACAATAGAGCTCACAACAACGCATAAGATTGATCAGATTGTGCAGAAAATCGATCAACACAGGCAGGAGATCGAGCACCTGCAGGCACAACTCATACCTACAACTCCCCTAGAGGTGAAGGAGTAGAGGAAGCAGGAAGAAACATCACAGATAGAGGAGATGGAGCACCAAGTGAGTGCAACGACCGATTTGTTCGATAAAGCATCACAACTATGGACGAAGTTGGAGGAGGATAAACAAGTCCAACAGTGGGACCAGGAAGAGGAGAGGATAAGTGCAACTATCCAGGACCTCAAGAAGAGTCAGAAGACGATGTCGATCACTGAGCGTGTCAAATGAGCACAGGATATGAAGAATTTGCAGGCATAACTTGTAGATGCATAGACATAGAAGAAGGAGTGCCAAGATCAAATGGAACCTCTCCAAGAGAGGGAAGCATAGGTCATTGCGCAGGTGGAAGATGCAAATAATAAAATGGCACAAACTCAAGCAGAGTGTGTAGATATGATCAATGACAAGATTTTAGTGTAGGTATTGGATGCACTCAAGGAGAAGACCACACAGTCTCAAACACAAGCAAAGAAACTCACAAAGAAGTTTCAGGCTCTTGCAGGAGAGATCGAAGAAGTGCACAAGGTTTAGGTGGCTCAGGACGAGCCACATGTCAGTGTTGGGGGCTTTTTGGATGTAGGCCTAGTTAGAAAGAAAGGCTATTTTTGGAGGAGAAGCATGCAAGAGGAAAAATATAGCTGGAAGGAAAAGCAACACGTGTAAGAGAATAAGGTGAAGCACACATGCAAGGAAGACCTAACGACACTAGGATTAGGGTTTTGGTAATACATTGTAATGACTGGTGAGCCAAGGGTATAAATAAGAAGTACTTAGGAGAAAGCCAAGACAGACCAAGAAGAGAGTCCCGACAGAGAGGAGAGAATTGCAAGAACTATATGATTCGTTAAGCTAGTGAGTTGGGAAGTGGTGAGTGACTCGATCTCGAGGTTTAGATCGCAAGTCGAGGAGCCTAGTGCGATACAATCAACCTCATAGGGATTGAGGAGCCTGCTGAGGAGAGTGAGATCCAAGAATGTAAACATGCACGCTGTGATATATTTCTAAACCATAATAAGAAGCTTGAGAGCTGGATCTTTGTGGACTTAGCCTAGGAGGGGGTGAACCATGGTAACAATGTGCTATGTGAATGAATGTATATATCTTTATGTCTGAGTAATTGATGAATGTTATATGAATGAAGTAACTAAGTAGATCTGGTATTCCACATGCATGCATAGAATGGATTTTATAACTAGATGTTAGATTGAATGAATAAAGTTTACGACACACAACCACAGATCTTGTCCAGTCTCAGGTTGCAAACACCTGAGTATTGCAGCCACCCATAGAGCTATCTCAGGTGAGACTGCACAATACACTCTATGTGTTGCGTTGCCTTCTAGTTTACCAGAGGGGCCAATAGTTTTAAAGGGATTTTGTTGGGAAGCTTATTAAATATTGTTAGAAATAGAGAAATAAAGAAGAGTAGTTACTGTCTTTTAAAAAATCTTAGTGAGAACACTAAAGATCTAAAATAAATCTAGACTTTAAAACAAATATATAAGTGTTTAGAATTTCATTCTGAACATAGAAAGTTCTTAGATAATCCCTTTATAAATAGATTATAGATCTGAACAGTAGACATGAAGATCTAGGTAAATGACAAACACTTCTAAACCATAAAAATCAAATCTAGAAAGTGAATAGTCAGATCTAACTAGGAAAACTGATATATCTCTATATAGATCAAAGACTCAAAATCACATCTAATATTCAGATCTGATATGGATCTAAGCAATGAACAGTCTATCACATAAACAAAATTTAAAACAGATAACTAATGAACTGAACAGGTTACTTACCTTGCCTTGTAGTCTTACCTCTGAAGGAGTCACAACCACACACAAGAGATGTAATGCCACTTGTAGTTATGCTCAGAAAAATTTAGGATCATAGATCTACCATATAGGTTAGATCTCTTTCCAAGAGATGAATATATTTACTTTCCACCAAGGAGGAGAGACCACATAAACACCACACAAAAATGCTTTGTGGTTCAACCCTCACACACACAGAAAATTTCAGAGTCTCAAACCCTCACAAAAAAACTGTGGTTAAACCCTCACATACACAGAAAATTCTAGGGACCCAAACCCTCACACACACATAAATATTTTAGGCAACTTAGAGGGGTCGCGACTCAATGGATAGAGGTCAGATCAGTGCTGAAGGAGTCACGACTCAATGAGAAGGGGACATATTTGAGCTGGAAGAGGTCACGGCTCAATTAGATCTGCACTAGGAGGGAGACGACAACTTCAAACACTTTGAAAACATCTTACTAAGAAAACCTCAGTTCAACAACCCTTATCACAGACTTGAGATCAACAAGAGAGGACCTTCATCACAAACATGTACCTATCAACAAGAATAACCAAGGCTGAACAGAACTAATGGAGGAGTGCCATATCTTCAAGGAGAAGATCCACTCACTCTAAAGGAAATATATGAGAGTGTGATAAAGATAGAGGGTAGGTCTCTATAAATACTTTTTAGGCTAGGTTAGGTTAATAATTAAAATAACAATTAAAAATAACATGTTTAATTAATATAATTAATTAAACATGTTATAATTAAAAAAAATTAATTAATATTTTACAATAACCCCTAAATCAAAAAAAAAAACCCAAATAAATACAAACAAGGGTGAAGAGGGTTTGGCAAGGGTGACTGGGTGGCAATACTTGTCCATTCATTCTCAAAGTGACCTTTTTAATTTTATCATCATTGCATATGGGATACATCCCTCATGTGGTCATGCTTGCCTTCAAAGAGGGACATATACCAACAAGCACCTGATCAAAGACCAGGTGGCCCCAAAATATCTCTGGGGTCTTATCCACCAAGGTACAAGACCAAGGATCAACCCATGCCCTAGGCATGGGTACCCTGGAACATTTCCAGGGGCCCTAGACATATCTAGGGACTTTAACTACTTGGTCCCAGACCAAGAACCCTAGTCATATACTGGGGGCCCTCAGGGGTCTTTACTACTTGGTCCCAGACCAAGAACCCCAGTCATCTACTGGGGGCCCTTACAAGGGTCTTTTTCCATGGAACTGACTGTTTGTTCCTAGACCAAGAACCCCATGGGTGCACTGGGGGCCCTAGATCTCGGCTAGGACCTTTTCCATCCTCCCGGAGAATGGCTCTTGCAACTACTTTAAATTCAACACTCCCTCTCAGCAAGAGAGGCATTTTCAGCTACACCAAGCTTGTCACGAAAGTATAAAAACTTTGTCAGGGATAGTTGCTTGGTAAAAATATCTTTCGTTTGTTCTGCCGTTGGAACATACTGAATGCTGAGAAAATTCTTTTGAACCATGTCCCAGACATAGTGATATCTCATCTCAATGTGTTTCGATCTATCGTGAAACACTGGATTCTCGGTGAGCTTTATACAACTTTGATTGTCACAGTGAATGACTGTGGGTTCACAATATGAACTAAACACATCTTAAAGTAGCTTCCTAAGCCACACTGTATCTCTTTTGGCATCACTTGTAGCAATGTATTATGCTTCTGTAGTGCTTTGGGATATGGAGCCTTGTTTCCTGTTGGACCAGGAAATCATTGTCGAACCCAAACTGAAGCAATATCTAGAAGTGCTCTTCGGATCCACTGTACTGCCCATCCAATCTGAATCTGTAAAACCATGGAGCATTACACCTCCACTAGAGGTGTATCTGAGACCATAAGCTATAGTTCCCCAAACATATCTTAGAATATGCTTCACAACAACTATATGTATATTCTTCTGTTCACACATGAACTGACTTAGAGCATTTACCGCATAACAAATGTTTGGTCTTGTATGTACGAGATACATCAAAGACCCAATGATCTGTCGATATAAGGTGGGGTCTTCTGGATCTGAAGCTGTGACCTGATCTTGTAGTTTCTTTAGATTAGAGATCATTGGAGTAGTCATGGATTTGCAGTCATACATTCCAAATCTGCGGAGAACATCAACTACATATTTACCTTGTGAGAGAAATATCTCACCCGGTTTCTACCATACCTCCAAGCCTAAGAAATAATGCATGAGCCCCACGTCTTTCATTTCAAACTCAGTAGAAAGCTCCCTCTTAGTTTGAACTATTAAGTTTTCCTCTCCAGTGAGGAACAGATCATCCACGTATAAGACTAGGATAACTGGATGATTTTGAACAATCTTTATATAAAGATTTGGATCTGCTATGCTCTTGGTGAATCCAAGTCTTTGTAGAAAACTGTTTATTCTACCATACCAAGCTCTTGGGGCTTGTTTCAACCCGTACAGGTATTTCTTAAGTTTGCACACATGAGATATTTTATCATGTATCACAAAACCTTCAGGTTGCTCAATATATACTTCTTGCTTAGCTTCACCATTAAGAAAAGCAGTCTTAACATCCATCTAGTGAAGTTTCCAACCAAATATTGTTGCAAGAAAGATAATAATCCTGATTGAAGTATACCTAGAAACTGGGGCAAAAATCTCGTCGTAGTAAATTCCTTCTTTCTGGGATAAACCACGAGCCACAAATCTCACCTTGTATTTGTCAATATTTCCATCTGCTGTATGCTTTATTTTATAAAACCATTTTGAATTTACTACTGATTTTCCATGAGGTCTAGGAACTATGGTCCAAACATCATTCTTTAGAATAGAATCATATTCTTCATTCATACCATATTTCCATACTTGATTTTTAGAGGCTTCTACAAATGTGGAAGGTTCTAAATCAATCACAGTATTTAAATTAGCTATGAGACTGGAGTACTTATCTGGCTTCTTGCTTTCTCTGAAGGTGCCCTTAGGAGCTGAATGCTTTTCTGCTTCTTTCAAAATTTCCCGACACCAAGTTGGCTTCCTTTTAATAGGAGGTATCTCCATTGGAAACTCAATAGTATCCCTTGAGGGATCCACTGGAAGTTCTGAGGTTTCCTCCATCTGCTCATTTAGAAGAGGAGAATCTGAAGAATCAAGTCTTGCTCCTCTGAATCACATAGAAGTTCTCTGGCTTGACGAAAAGTTGTTTCTTCATGAAAAGTCACATCCCTGCTGACTTCGATGAACTTTTGACCTGGGATATAAATTCTGTAATCTTTTGAGATTTCATTGTATCCCATAAAAGTTCCTTTCTTTCCAGAGGGCTCTAGTTTAGTCCTCTTCTCTTTTGGAATGTGTATATAGACCGGACTACCAAAGATTCTCAAGTGATCAATTGAGGGCTTGATTCTGGTGAAAACTTCTTCAGGAGTTTTTGCTTCAAGGGCTTTGTGTGGACATCGATTTTGAATGTAGACTGCAGTACTGGCAGCCTTGACCCAGAGAGATAAAGGTAACTTTTGGTCATACATCATGGCCTTGGCTGCTTCATAGCTAGTTCGATTCTTTCTTTCAGCAACCCCATTATGTTGAGGGTTGTATGGAACAGTTAACTCCCTCTTAATTCCAGAATCCCAACATAGTTCGTCATATTTGAAGGAGTCAAATTCTTTACCGTTATCTATTCTGAAAATTCAGATGTGTATGCCTGTTTGATTTTCAACAAGATTCTTGAAATCTTGAAATATGCTAAAGGATTCATCTTTAGTCTTTAAGAAATAAATACAAGTTTGACGTGAACAATCATCAATAAAAATGATATAATAAATACAACCATTCATAGACGATGCAGTCATGGGCCCACAAATATCAGAATGAATTGAGTCCAAAATTCCATTTGATTTTCTATTACTGAGAGGATAGGGTTTATTTGTATTCTTACCAAGTGAACAACCTTTACAAACACTATCATTCTCAAAAGGAAATAATGGCATACCTATCACCATCTTTTGCAAACCTAGAAGAGCGTTGTAGTTGAGGTGTCCAAGACTTACGTGCCAAATCTCGCAGGGATTTATCGTCTCATGAACTAGAGCTTGAAAAACCTGACTTGAAATATTATAAAGTCCACTCTCATGAGTTCCAATAGTTATAGAAGTACTTAAATCTTCATTTGAGGACCATAAGAGGGCCTTCCCTTTGGAGAAAGATACTGAGTGACCCTTACTTTCTAAAACTGGAACATAGATTAAATTTTTCTTTAAACCCGGTACATAAAGAATTTTATCAATGTGAAAGATATTACTTGAGTGAAAACGGAAAGAGGTAGATCCAAAACCTTTTATGTCATAGGTGCCATCATCACCTAGTTCTACCTTTGCCTTGAATTTCTTGTCTTGATAGTTTGCAAGGTTTTGTTTGAAACCTGTCGTGTGTCCAGAAGCACCACTGTCTATTAACCAAATCTTCTCTGACTTGGTAATAGTGCTGGAAAGAGCTGAGATAAGATAATATTCTCTTTATTGTTCTTTCTCTTTTGTGGCAGCCTTGGTTTGTCTTCTTTGAGGCTTCTCTTGAGGTTTAGCCTCTTTAGTGGCAATTGAGGCTTGGAATCTTCCTCTTCTTTTCTGCTAAGAGGGAGGATTCTTGCAATCTCTTGCATAATGGCCTAGCTTATTGCAGTTAAAACATTTAACTTTAGACAAATGAGGATTGAGATGAGATAGCTTACCTTGGGTTTTCTTACCTTTTCCTTTAGCTTGAGGGAACTTCTTCCATTTCTTGGTTTTCGCTGAAAGGGCATGATATCTTAGAAGTGAAGACTCATTTTTTCTTTTAAGTCTTCCTCCTTCTTATAAGTAGTCATGCCATAATATGTCAAAGTTAGGCTGGACTTCTCTTCCATTTAATGATGCAATAAAAACTCCCAATGACTCAGGAATTCCATCAAAGGCAGTTTTCACAAGGTCATCAACATCTACCGAAACTCCTATTGCAATAAGTTGATCTTTGGTTTGAGAAATTTTGGAGAATAAGGTAGCAACTGAATCATTTTTTCCCATTCTCAAAGTATGAAGTTGTTTCTTCAATATTCTTTTCTGAGTTGGTGCTTTCTTTTCATAGAGGTTTTCCAAAGCATCAGAACATTCTTTGGCAGTCCTTAGGTGGCCAATGATGGGCATCATGTTGTCATTAACATAATAAAAAATGATTCTCTTAGCCTTGGCTTGTTTCTTCCTGTAAGCTGCCCTGACTATGTTTGAAGTGGGTTCTTCAATAACCCTAGTAATCAGCTCTTCTAGATCATTCTCTTCAAGAATGTTTACTATCCTATATTTCCAAGCATTGAAGTTGGAGGCCCCTATAAGTCTGTCCTCAAATTTCACTGATGTGGAAGCCATGCTTAGATCTGAGTTAGTTTAGATGGCTAATCTTTGCAAAACAACTCTAACAAAGTGGATCTGTGGAGGCTCAAGATTATATCCTTGAGCTCTCTTCACACCCTAAGCTCTAATACCATGTTAGAAATAGAGAAATAAAGCAGAGTAGTTATTGTCTTTTAAAAAATCTTAGTGAGAACAATAAAGATCTAAAATAAATATAGACTTTAAAACAAATATATAAGTGTTTAGAATTTCATTCTGAACATAGGTAGTTCTTAGATAATCCCTTTCTAAATAGATTATAGATCTGAATAGTAGACAGGCAGATCTAGGTAAATGACAAACAGTTATAAACCATAAAAATCAAATCTAGAAAGTGAATAGTCAGATCTAACTAGGAAAACTGATATAGATCTATATATATCAAAGACTCAAAATCACATCTAATATTCAGATATGATATCGATCTAAGCAATGAAAATTCTATCACATAAACAAACTTTAAAACAAATAACTAATGAACTGAACAGGTTACTTACCTTGCCTTGTAGTCTTACCTCTAAAGGAGTCACAACCACACATAAGAGATGTAATGCCACTTGTATTTATGCTCATAAAAATTTAGGATCATAGATCTACCATGTAGGTTAGATATCTTGCCAAGAGATGAATAGATTTACTTGCCACCAAGGAGGAGAGACCACATAAACACCAGACATAAATTCTCTGTGGTTAAACCCTCACACACACAGAAAATTTCATGGTCCCAAACCCTCACACAAAAACTCTGTGGTTAAACCCTCACATACACAGAAAATTCCACGGATCCAAGCCCTCACACACACAGAAAAATTTCAGGCAGCTTAGAGGGATAGCGGCTCAATGGATAGAGGTCAGATCAGTGTTGAAGGAGTCATGACTCAATGAGAAGGGGCCAGATCTGAGCTGGAAGAGGTCATGGCTCAATCAGATCTACACTAGGAGGGAGACGACAGCTTCAAACACTTTGCAAATAACATACAAAGAAAACCTCAATTCAACAACCCTTATCACAGACTTGAGATCAACAAGAGAGGACCTTCATCACACACATGTACCTGTCAACAAGAATAACCAAGGATGAACAAAACTAATGGAGGAGGGCCACAACTTCAAGGAGAAGATCTGCTCACTTTGAAGGAAATATATGAGTGTGTGATAAAGATAGAGGGTAGGTCTCTATAAATACTTTTTAGGCTAGGTTAGGTTAATAATTAAAATAACAATTAAAAATAGCATGTTTAATTAATATAATTAATTAAACATGTTATAATTAAAAAAAATTAATTAATATTTTACAATAACCCCTAAAGCAAAAAAAAAAAACCCAAATAAATACAAACAAGGGTGAAGAGGGTTTGGCAAGGGTGACTGGGTGGCAATACTTGTCCATTCATTCTCAAAGTGACCTTTTTAATTTTATCATCACTGCATATGGGATACATCCCTCATGTGGTCATGCCCACCTTCAAAGAGGGACATATACCAAAAAGCACCTGATCAAAGACCAGGTGGCCCCAGAATATCTCCGGGGTCTTATCCACCAAGTTACAAGACCAAGGTTCAACCCATGCCCCAGGCATGGGTACCCTGGAATATTTCCAGGGGCCCTAGACATATCTAGGGACTTTAACTACTTGGTCCCAGACCAAGAACCCTAATCATATACTGGGGGCCTTCTCAGGGGTATTTATTGCTTTTTCCCAGACCAAGAACCCCAATCATCTACTGGGGGCCCTTACAAGGGTCTTTTTCCATGGCACTGACTATTTGGTCCTAGACCAAGAACCCAGGGATGCACTGGGGGCCCTAGATTTCGGCTAGGATCTTTTCCATCCTCCCGGAGAATGGCTCTTACAACTTCTTTAAATTCAACAAATATGAACCAGGGTCAATCCGTGATAGTCAATTAGAATCAAAATACCCCATAAATAATCCTCAAGACCAATATAAGAGTAGATAAATAAAGTAACATGGGGCATAACCTTCAGGGCCTACATCTTGGTCATCTGATAACCTTTATTATTTGACACCAGTTGACACCAAGCACCATTTCCATCATTTGTTTCCTGGAAATCATCAAGAGCTAGGGGATTTTATGTAACCTTAGTTGTTTTCCATCCTTTTATCATGTACCATTCCTTTAGGTTTCTTTAAATAATTATGACAATTATTTTTACACACTTTTCAGCTCAACAATTCTCATTAAAGAATAGAACTTGGGCACATATAATTTCCACCAAACTAAAGTCCTCCGATGAAGGGGGTGTTAAAAATCAAGTCTACTAGTACTAATGGGGGTGTTAAGACTCAATTTTAATAGGACCTCGAAAGGAAACTTGATACTTTACAAGGCCAAACAAACCTTTTAGGACCGTCATAAAAAATAGAATATTGGTATGTTTCATAAATTCTTACAAAACACTACAAATAATTCAACTAAAAGAATCAATGTAGGATATTACAATTTTTTTAGGCAAGGCATTAAGACTATCAATGCTCAAGGGGATTTCAAAGTTGTACTTGATACTCTAACGAGGATATTTTCATAGCAACAAGTCCCTTCTAGGAAGAGGCAGGAAGGTAGTGGATCTAATCGTAGTTCGATTCTTTGCCATTGCTATGAAGTTTATTCTCGCTTGTTGGAGAGCCTACAATATTTATTTCTCATAGAATCTGGTATGTAGCCCTAGGCCGATGAACATACATCAAGATTAGTGTAACCACTCTCAGTGAAGACCCAAACTGAAACTTAATATTAATCCTATGTTGCAGGAGAATGAGTGAGCTTGCCAATAGTGGAAAAATTATGGTTTCCTTTCAGCAATGGGTTCGACAAGGAAGAGATTGTGGCCATTCACAGTATTTTAGTCTTCAGATTGATGGTAGACCGGTGGCTGAATGTATGTGATACTTGTGACTTAGATAATGAGTATATTTCAAAGTTTTTGAACCATTTTACAAGTTGGATTCAAATATTATTTGTTAAGATATCAAAGAATATTTGAAGAAGAAACACTGCAATGTTCATAACATTTCCTTTGAGCTTCTCAACTGGAGAAAGGAGATAGAAAACACAAATATTTTATCAAAATGCATGGGAGTCATGACTAAGTTTTTTGGTTTTGTTGAACTGCACTAAAGACAAGGAACTCAAGTCATGTGACTTGGTTACATATTCCACCATCTTGTTTGAATTATTTAAAGTCTGAAAGAACTTGAGAATCTGAGGCATATCAAGGAAAAATCACACCAACTCTTTTTAAACTCACCAACTTCTTCTGCACTTACTGTCGTTGGGTTACCATGTTCGTTGCTACTTTTGGCACATAATTAGAGGATGTAAGGTTGCTTCGATAACTATAGGAGAATTGGTATTATTTATTATAATATACTTACATTCCAACTGTCTCTACCTTTGTTCCAATGTTATTGATAGAAACCAGATCTGAGTCACTTTTGGAATCCGATGATAAGTCTGCATTGGACATTATCCTACCTCGTCAATTTTGAAATCATTTACACAGTCTCCTATTTTCATCAGAAGTTGATGACATCATTGCCAACTTTGTAAACTTTCGAATTAGATGTTTTTGTCTCATTTTTTCTGACTCATTGCCAACTTTCTAAACTTTCAAATTAGATGTTGTTGTCAAGGGCCGAATCTTAGATCATTGTATGAGACAAATATTTTTGAATAATTTATGTCCTGAAGACTATATTTGTGATTTGGAACATTAAGAATTAACTAATAACTTTGTTTAGAGTACACTTATATTTGATATTCCATATCAAATTTTTTTTAAAGGAAAAGCTTAGAAAACTATTACAAATAATTTTTTAATCGAAATAATTGTTTTTTTTTAATAAATTTGTATATTCACATAGAACAGAACAAAATTAAAATTTATGATAAACACTTGTAAATAAAGTGATATAATTTTTCATAATCAGCGTGGCACATGGCTAGGCTTTCGCTTGTCACTTGTATTGTGAGAAGACCTTCACTTGTCACTTGTATTGTGAGCTTGTCACATGGCCAACCTCTTCAATAACATAGTTGACTTCCAATAGAGTTGTCACTTATGGTGCAAGTTGTCTCATCTTGGGAATTCCGTTATAATTCACAGGCCATGCATTAATTTCATTTAGCCACCATGCGTTGACTTTTGGATTGTTGTTTATGCCAAGCCTTGTTGCTACCCTTTTCAAGAGGACATCATGCCCGTGGTTGAATCGGGTGGCCCTCACTTGTAGTCCAATACACTAATTTTTTGCATGTGTGTGCTTTGTTTGGTGTAGTCTTCAACAAAAAAACTATTGAATGGCTTAACACTTAGTCGATCTCAGTTATCCCTTCTTCAGAGCTCGAATATGTGGTGATAGATATTCAAACAACTATCTAATGCTTGTAAAACCCCTTCATTTCTTATACAACGAAGAGGGTGTCGATCATGTCCAACAATCAATTTCACTTGGTAAGGATGAATGGCCTAGTAATTTCTTAGTTTTTTCAGTTTTATGGTTGTCTTTGAATTGGAGTAAGGACCAAGAACCCATAAATTTCTTTATGTTTTTTTTGTCTTTATTGTTGTATTTGAATTGAAGGATTCTATTGTTTGTATCATGTCTCTGTCTCTGTATGGAGCCCTAAATTGCTAAAATCATTGAAATAGAAACACTAAAAAGAGAACAAACAAATATCCACTAACACATTAGAGAATAGACAAATATATTACAAGTTCACCATGTCCAAAGCTCGCTTCGGGGAACATAGATAACTCAAATTGTGGCTTCTTGAACCTGTAAATGGATAGTTTAGCCAATAAATGCATGGCCTTTCAATTATAATTGAAAAGGAAATGAGTAATTTAGAAGACGAGAATAGTTATTACTGGACATAGTTTGCAACAATCCATTCACAGTTGCCTCCGTCTCCAAAGGTAACCTAAATACATCCACATGGATCATCTTTGTTGTTATACACGTCTAAAATATTAATAGGTTATGGGAAAAATCAGACAAGCATAGTGAAAACCTTTCCTTCCAAGTGAACAAATGCATTATCATTAATATTAATCAAATACTTACAAAGTGTTGTTAGGTGTGCCTGCAAAAACAATATCCACCTTCGTAGGCCTGCAAAAAAAATATCCACTTGCGCAGCTTAAAGTAAAGGCTCCATGGATATTCAATTCGGGAAGGAGAAGTGTAAGAATAAATGAATGGAGATTCTCTGTTAGAAATCCATATGAGAGGGACCCTCTCGATGTATCTCTAGGCAGGCTCTGGTGGAGGCGGGTAAAAATCCTCTGAGATGTGTGTGCAATAGCAACAACTTGCCCGAAAGCCTCCAAGGGATATAAAACCCACTCGCTGCTTGTAAGTATGGATTGGGAATAAATTAGATATGGGAAATGAGATTTGGAAATATAAGTATTCCTCGACTTTTTCATAATCAAGTCCTAAGGTTAACAACATGATTATGTGAGTGTGTCCAGAGTGAACAACACAACCAAAGAACGCATATCCGGAAAAAGACCCATCATATGCATCCTTAACGCAAGAATATCTATCCATATTAGATTCATGAGCATTATTTGTATTATACCACGATGCATGTAGGGGTGTTCTCACTCTATTTACCCTCACAAGGTCACCCTACTTTAACCCCTAGTCAATAGATTTATTCCTCATGACAAAAATCTATATTTTAAATCAAGAGCTACAAAGGTATGATTGAAGAGCTAATAAATATGAACAATTAATGAAAAATTATATTCTTTGCGATCCAATCACAACCTGGGCATGATTCTGATTATTCTTTCATTGGATATATCTGTGTGAGAATACTTCCTGTTGAAGGAATCAAAACATCAAATGTATCATTTACACCGACCATCTATCAGATTCAACTATTGTATTAACTATTCAATTCAACTAACATTTGGTAGAATTAATTGTCAAACAATTTATTTTTCATATGTCTATTGTTTCTCATAAGGTGCTCCATGACACATAGATATATAAATGCTCACTTTGTTGGGATCTAATCATTACCTGAGTGGCACCAACAATGTCATAAATTAGTTAAACTGAAGAGACTAACTTCATTACATAGATTATTACTAAGAGAAAAATATCAGGTAATATGCATGTCACAATTCCTACAACAATTCATTCATCCTAATCTTGGGTTATTGATGCAACAGAAGAAAGCAAATCTACAGATCGTTGTTTCAGATAATGTGTGAGAAGATGTGGATAATTTGAACACCTTCAATGACTATGTTTTCTCACTAACACTCATGAACTTTTTTGCAGCTATAATACCTTCATGTAACTCAATGCCAACTTGGTCTACAACTGATTTTGAGGCTTCGTTGCAATAATTTGAGGCACTAGTGAGAAATTGAGCTCCGCTGAGTTTGAAGCCTGGAAAGTGGAGAACTCGGCCTCCGCTTGAATCCTAGAAAGTGGAACTGGAGATTTGAACGTGAAAGCCTGGAAAGTGGAACTGGAGATTTGAATGTGAAAGGCAGCTTGCTTTCTCTCTACCACACCCTCCACTCTTCAGTTGAAGAGTATCAAGGTGGTGCAACACATGACCAACATGTCAGTAGCTACACAGTGGCAATGTGTAACAAACTCAGCTAACATGTAACAAACTTAGCTAACTTGTAACAAACTTAGCTATTAGCTATTTATACATATTGATATAAGCCTCTAAAAAAATTAAGCATTTTATGTTTCAAATTAATTCTAAGTTTCAACTTAGCATTAATTCATATGGATTTCATCATATCTATTAAATAAGTTTCAAGCCTCTCTTTCCCTAAGTTTGAAGAGGCTTGTCTCGATATGAGGCCAAATAAGGCCTCAAACTTAAAACATGGGGTTAAAAAACAAATACAAGTCTTAAAATTATATGAAAATGTTGAAACTTTGGTTAAATGATTCATTTTCTGCACCATACTAATAGAAGAATAAAAAACTGATTACTAATAGTCCCTGCCAGCCCTAAGGACAAGGACTAATTGTTGATTAAGGTTGGTTGTCATTGATGTCAACCCTTGAAGAAATCCCTGTAGCACAAAGGTTGGGTAATGGACCCAATATTGTTTGATGTAAATATGACACGTTATTTTCTTGTCATGGTTGATAATAAGTAGAAATGTATGAACTCCAAAGTGGTCCCCTTATGGTGAAAGCCCTCACGGGAAGGCGCTTTGTGGATTGAGTTATCCTAGAAGTATAGTTAGAGAACCAATGCTTATTTGTGGAATAATGAGATGAATTCTAGTGAATTTTTCAGTGAAACTATCCTAGATGGATAATTCTTGTCATACCATTTCCGGTGGTATGTGAAACATCACATAACTCCTCATGGTTAGAGAGTTATGTCCATGAGAAGTTGGAGAACTCGGATTTGGGTAATGGACACAAGTTTATTTGATGGATAACGGTATGAGTTTTGATATATTTTCAGGTAATAATATTCTATATGGATAGTACATGTCATTCCATTTTTGGTGGTATGTGGAATGTCACATAACTCTTCACGGTTTGAGAGTTATGGCCTTACGAAGTTGGAGGACCCTCATATGCCATCTAGAAGCCCCAAAAGGTCAAAGTAGTCAAAGTGGTTTAAGAGATTTTAAAAGGTAAATAATAAAGTGAAGTGATGAGTGTACTATAATTCAAAGTGAATACAAAATAAATTAATTCAATAATAAATTTAATGGAGAAATTAGAAGTGGGTTAACCCTAAAATAAGGAAAGTGGGCAAAGTGACCTAGAAGATGTTTTTAATGAAGCTACTTGGAGAGTATAAATAAGAGGCAAGGCTATCTCATTTAAGACACACTTGAGAATATTGAATACCTATAGGTTTCTGAGGTAACCAAAGGATATCTAAGCCGAATTTCTAAGGAAAGTGAAGAAAAGAAGGCCAGAATTCAAGGAAGGATAAATTCTTTTGATGATGTTGTCCAAGGTATGTTTTTTTTAGGTCCTCTCACCATTTTCGCAATATATTTTTTATAGAATGATTCAGACTGTGAAATTTCTATTCCATTGATAAAACATATCCAAGTATATGTGGTAAAAAATTCATCTTGTGGGTTGTTGTATTTTTGGAGTTACACTCCGTGGAAAATAGGGTTTGTAGCTAGTCGTGAAACTAGTTAAAAGCAAGTGTTTTGGGTAAAAACGTCATAACTTCTTCATAATAGATCCAAATTTAGTAATAACAAATGTGTTGGTTATATTACATTATTTAGTATTTGTTTTAACATTTTTCGATCAATTTAACAAACATTCCATGTGGGGCACGTTCTACAAGGTCGCTCTCTAGAATAAGCCAGAATTCAGCAAGGTGTGTCGTTGTTTCCATAACTCCTTTTCTGAGAGGTTCCAAGTAGTGACACCTGGAGGAATTGCATAAAAAACATTGAAGAACATTCTGTATCAGTTTTAGATATTTATTCATTACAGGTACAAAGTTATGATTATTTCAAGTTAGGGTTGTTGACTAATCCAAAACTAGTCTTCTGAGACTAAAGAAACGTTTGATGAAAATGCTATTCTCTTGTTGTTAAAGTTAAGGAAGGTTTACAGGTATGTGATCATATACACCAGGTCTATTACATAGTTACAAATCATATTTGGATGATGAAATTGATGAGGGCTTTGGTTGAGGTACAAGTTGGTACATGGTTGAGACAAGTAGTTGATGAATAGGCACATACATGAGGTGTATAGTTGATGATGTTGGTACATAGTGATGAGTCATAGTTGATGAGTACTTGACACATGATTGGTACATACTTGGTACATGGTTGGTTGCACTTGTTTATGGTATAGGTTGATTACAAATTGTTTGGTACAGGTTGGTGCATGGTAATGCACTTGTTTATGGTACATGTTGATTACAGGTTGAAGTACAGGTTGGTGCATGGTTAATGCACTTGTTTATGGTACAAGTTGATTACAGGTTGAGGTATAGGTTGATGCATGGTTCAGTTTTATTGGTACATTTTTGAAGCAATATATCTCACAATGATAGTGTGACAATGGCTCCATCATTCTACTTCTACTTCAGGGTGGTTGGACGGGGCAAGGATAGGTGGTTGTAGCCGGAGAACATAGGGGGTTGTAGCCTCCTTCTGGTTCTATCCATAGAATTGTGGAGTTGGATATTCCTTCAAGTTGTATCCTGAGAAACTAGGGGGTTGGAGCCTCCTTTCAGTTGCAGCTAGAAAACAAAGGAAGTTGGGGCTTCCAATGAATGTAATTCTTCAAGACATATAAGATAAATCATTCTGTGGTTTTCTCCTGATTTGGGTTTCCATGTAAAACACTAGTGTTCTATGTATGTGTGTGAATGTTGATTTCTTATTGCTCATTATTAGATAATAATTCTACATTGATATAACACTTGGATTATTTGGAGAAAAAATGATTATAATTACGCTATTACTGATTCACCCCCCCCCCTCTCAGTAATCCAACAATTGTTATCAGAGCAGGTTCCTTCAGAAATCATTTTAACCACTGAAAGGTAGATCATGGAGAGTACCAACTCATGTAGAGATGGAATACCACACTTTGATGGACAAAAGTATGCTTTTTGGAGCATAAGGATGAAGACATATATACAAACATAGGGGTTTGAAATTTGGCAATCAATTGTAGATGGATACACAATACCAACAATTCCACCAACAAATGACAAAGAAGTGAAACTTGGTTAGAATAATTCCAAAGCTACAAATGCACTTTTGAATGGTCTCAGTGAAACAATATTCACCAAAGTTGCACATTGTAATTCGCCAAAGAGATTTGGGACAAGCTTCGAAATATTTATGAAGGAGATACAAAGGTCAAAGTAGCAAAACTTCAAACTTATAGAGGTCAGTTCGAACAACTAAAAATGAAGGAAGATGGGAATATTTCAGCCTACTTCTTAAGAGTTGACGAAACAATGAATGCAATCATAGGATTGGGAGAAGAAATCGAAGAATCTGTAATTGTTCAAAAGGTACTAAGATCTCTTCCTATGAGATTCAACCCTAAGATATCAGCACTAGAAGAAAGATCAAATCTAAACTCGATGATCATGGATGAACTGCATGGAATATTCACAGCATATGAAATGAGAATTGAACAGGAAAATCCAGATGTAAAAGAAGCAGCCTTCAAATCATCCAAAAGATCAAAGAAAAATAAAAAGGAACAAGAAGAATATAACAACAACAATGATGTCTCAAAAGATGATGAAGAAGTGGCCAACTTTGTCAAAAGACTGAACAAGGGAAGCAATGGTAGATATAGAGGGAAGCCTCATTTAATTTGTTTTAATTGTGATGGTATTGGTCATTTTTCTAACAAATGTCCTCATAAGAAAAAGAGAAATGATGAAGGTTACTAAAAAAGAAAACACACATATAAAGGAAAAAGAACTACAAATAAAGATTTCAAGAAAAGATTATGCATCAAAGAAGACACATCTTCATCAATTGAAGATGAAATAAGTGAGAGTTAGACAAGAAGAGTTCTATTCATGGTAGTAAAATATTCTGACAAAGAAGACTCTGAAGAAGAATATGAAGAAGTAGAAGAAGGATATGAAAAAGTCAAAGACGAAATTGAAGAGGAAAAATTTGACTATCGAGAAGAATTAATGTGTGCCATAGAAGTTATCAGAAGAGAAAAGAAGAAAAACAAGAAACTACAAACAGAACTAGACAAGAAAAATGACACTCGAGAATTAGAACAAATGATCACAAGATTAAAGGTTCAAATAGAAGAAGATAAAATAATTGAAGAAGAACTCAAATAACAACTAGAAGAAAAGGACAAGATCATTGGAAACTTGGAAGCAGAGATTGTCACACTAAGAAAGGATATTCAAAAGAAAAATATGCAGAATAGCTCAAAAGTTCTGGATGACATTATCAACAGTAAAAAATCTCATCTTGACAATTCTGGACTTGGATACAATCAGACAGAAAAGGGATCAAGCTCCAAAACAACAAAGCAAGAAACAAATTCAAAAAGCTATGCAAAAACAATCAAAGGGGGTATGAAGATGTACAAGGAATATTACAAGGACACTCCTCCACCAAGAAGATTCAGATTTCAGAATCAACAACCAGTAGATAGGCCTCAAGAAGAAGAAGGATTCATAAGATCACATTCTTTCATAAGATCTTCAACTCCCAGGTATCAAACTATATTTTTTTGTTTATGTTATGCATGTAATATTTTTGGACATAAAGATGTGAATTGCAGATCTAACAATAAGAACAATAACAACTTTGAGAGTCATACACAAAGGGGTTACCCAAGAAGACCCAGTGAAACACAAAGAATAAGTTACAATAGGTTTGAATCTTTGAGCACTGAAGTGGAATGTTCCAAATGTAACAATTTTGGACACGTGACCAAAAATTGCAGAATGATAGTCCCTCCTAAAGAACCTCAACAAAATAACAATATTCACAGACAAGAACCTCAAAAAATGACATGGATAAGAAAGCAATATCAGTATAGCAATGAAGAATGCACAGTCACTCTAAAACCTAAGCAGAAGAAACACGGTTGGTATGTTGAAAGTGGGTGTTCAAAACACATGACAGGTGATAGTGACAAATTTCTTACATTGTGAAAGGAAAGAAATGGATCAGTCTCCTTCGGAAATGATAATTCAGCGAAAATCATTGGAGAAGGCATAGTCCGAATTGAGAACAAGAATAAAAAGGCACAAAATGTTCTACTGGTAGAATATATGAAACATAATCTTCTAAGTGTGAGTCAAAGGTGTGACCAAGGTCATAAAGCTACTTTCGATTCACAAAAGTGTGAGATAAGAAGATAAGGTTTAGGGAAATTGTTCGGTACAACTGCAAGAACTTCAAACAACATATATGTGTTAAGTGAACTTGGAAATGAAAAGTGTTGTCTAGGAAAGGAAGATTAAAGTTGGCTATGGCACAGAAGAATGGGTCACATGAATTTTGATAACCTTGTCAAAGTCAGCAAAAGAGAAGCAGTCAGATAAATTCCCCAGATCACGAAACCAACCAACACTTTATGCAAGCATTGTCAACAAGGAAAGAAAACAAAGACCATGTTCAAATAAAAGGAATATTCAACAACAAGACCACTGGAAATTGTGCATACTGATCTAGTTGGACCAACTACAACAAAGGGATTAAAAGGTGAGAGATACTTTATGTTATTAGTTTATGATTATACAAGAATGACTGCGGTTTTCTTTCTCAAGAACAACTCAGAAGATTTTGAAAACTTCAAGATCTACAAGGTAATGGTTGAAAATGAGATGGATTCAAGAATCAAATGCTTGAGATATGATAATGGAGGAGAGCTCACTTCAAAGAAATTTATGGACTACTGCAATAGTCATGGAATAAAAAGACAATTCTTCATTGCTAGGACACCTCAATAGAATGGAGTTGTTGAAACAAAGAACAAGATAGTACAGGAAATGGCTCAAAAAATGCTAATGGATTCCAAATTGACATATATATTTTGGACACAGGCAGTGCATACATCAATTCGCATTCAAAATAGGGTAATGCTCAGAAACAACACTGATAAAAATCCCTACGAGCTATCGAAAGGAAGACCAACAAATGTGAAGCACTTTAGAGTTTTTGGAAGAAAATGCTACATCAAAAGAGAAGATGGCAGAATGGGAAAGTTTGACTCTCGTGTGGAAAAAAGATTATTTGTTGGTTACTCAAGTACAAAGAAAGCATAAAAGTGTTACAATCTAATATTGAACAAAGTTGTGGAAAGCATCAACGTAACAATTGATGAAACAGGCAAACCATAATCAAAGGAAGAAGAAAACCAATCAATGAAACAACTTTTCAAAGAAGAAGAAGAAGATGATGAAGTAGAAGAGGAAGATGAGGAGAATCCGACATAAACATAAGAGAAAGTTTGACAAGTATATCCAAAGACACGTAGCAAATGAGTACAAAAGAACCATCCTTCAGATCAGATTATTGGAAACAAAGATGCAGGAGTTGAGACTAGAAGAAAAATCCGTTCACCAGAACAAACACACCTGGCACTCTTATCTACAATTGAACCAAATTGTTTTGAAGAATACAACAAGGATGAATTTTGGAATAAGGCCATGAATGAAGAATTGAATCAAATAGAGAAAAATGACACTTGGGAACTAGTTCCAAGACCAAAGAATAAGAATGTGATCGACACAAAATGGGTTTTCATGAATAAATTAAATGAATATGAATAATTTACAAGGAACAAAGCTAGAATGGTATGTAAAGGATATGCACAGATTGAAGGAATCGAATTTGAAGAGACATTTTCTCCAGTTGCCAGAATGGAAGTAATCTGGTTTCTTTTAGCCTATGCATGCTCCAAAAATGTTAAAGTATATCATATGGACGTAAAATCATCTTTTCTGAATGGGGAACTTGAAGATGAAGTCTACATTGAACAGCCAGAAAGATTTCAATTGTCAGAGAACACAGATTATGTGTGTAAATTAAATAAGTCCTTGTATGGTCTAAAACAAGCTCCTAGAGCATGGTACTATAGACTGGATAAGTATCTACAGTAGGCATGGTACAGAAAAGGAAGTGAAGACAACAACCTCTACATCAAGGTAAGTGAAGGTAATATTTTATTAATTGAATTTTATGTTGATGATATTATTTTTGGCAGTGATGATGACAGGTTAAGCCAAAAATTTGCAAAAGATATGCAGACTGAATTTGAAATGTCGTTACTTGGAGAACTATCCTTCTTTTTGGGACTTTAGATATGTCAAAGCAACCAAGGAATATTTATTTCTCAAACCAAGTATATCAAAGAAAATGCTAAAGAGGTTCAGAATCGAAGATTGAAAACTAGTTATCACTCCCATGCAAACCAGTTGCAAGTTGAACAAAGATGATGATTCAAAGTCTATTGATCAGAGGAAATACATGTCAATGATTGGCAGCCTACTATATGTGACAACATCCAGACCAGATGTAATGCAGGAAGTTGGACAGGTGGCACGATTTCAAGCAGCACCAAAGGAGTCACATGTGTTAGAAATGAAGAGGATTTTCAGATATCTCAAAGGAACATAAGAGTTTGGATTATGGTATCCAAAAGGAAAGGATCTATCACTTATTGCCTACACAGATGCAGATTGGGAATGTTGTATTGATGACCGACGAAACACCAATGGAGCAACGTTCTACTTGGGTGAGTGTTTAATATTATGGCTAAGAAAGAAACAATCATCAATATCTTTATCTACAGCCGAGACAGAGTATATTGCAGCAACATCATGTTGTACATAGGTTCTTTCGATGAAACAAACTCTGACAGATAATAGGTTGAGTATGATGAGCCCATTCCAATCTATTGTGATAATACAAGTACCATCAGTATCTCGAAGAACTCGGTGATGCACTCCAAGACAAAGCACATTCCAATAAAGTATCACTTTTTATAGGAGTAGGTTGCAGAAAACAAAATCATAGTTGAGTGTGTGGGCACAAAAGAACAAATGGCATACATCTTCACAAAACCACTTCCACGAGAATCCTTTGAATATCTTCACCAGAGACTTGGAGTTATTTCTACTCCAAAATGAATTCTTTTTTAATGCTTATCTTATATGTCTTAGAATTACATGAGGAAGCACGATAAGAGGACAATTCAGTCAGGGGGAGAAACCCTGAATGGAAAGGTACCTTTTTCATTGATGACAAAGGGGGAGAGCTTTATCAGATGCAGAGGATAGAGGCAGAGGATAGAGGCATTGTTCCAGGTGGAGCATGAATGATGTGATTTTAGTATTTCATCAGAGTGTTGCCATTGATGCCAAAAGGGGAGATTTTTTATTAAGGTTGGTTGTCATTGATGTCAACACTCTGATGCAATATTGAAATCATATCACTCATGCTCCCCCTGGAACCATGCCTCTGTCCTCTGTGCACAAAGTTTGGGTAATGGAACCAATATTGTTTGATGTAAAGATGACTCATTATTGTCTTTTCATGGTTGATAATAATTAGAAATGGATGAAATCCAAAGTGGTCCCCTTATGGTGAAATCCCTCACAAGAAGACGCTTTGTGGATTGAGTTATCCTAGAAGTATGGTTAGAGAACCCATGATTATTTGTGGAATAATGAGATGAACTCTAGTGATTTTTTTAGTGAAACTATCCTATATGGATAGTGCTTGTCATGCCATTTCTGATGGTATGTGGAACGTCACATAACTCCTCACGGTTAGACAGTTATGGCCATGAGAAGTTGGAGAACCTAGATTTGGGTAATGGACCCACGTTTGTTTGATGGATAACGATATGAGTTTTGATATATTTTCAGGTAATAATATTCTATATGGATAGTACATGTCATTCTATTTCTATTGGTATGGGGAACGTCACATAACTCCTCACGGTTTGAGAGTTATGGCCTTACGAAGTTGGAGGACCCTCATATGTCATCTAGAAGCCCCAAAAGGTCAAAGTAGTCAAAGTGGTTTAAGAGATTTTAAAAGATAAATAATAAAGTGAAGTG
>ML794512.1:253570-268440 GCA_009831015.1 Picea engelmannii
ATATATATATATATATATATATATATATATATATATATATATACATTCATTTTACAATCGTCTTTTGTGTGAAATGGTTATGTTATGCATATGTTCCTGTCTCCTTGTGAATTCACACTCCCCATTGATAGACCGTATGTCCATCTTAACCTCGGAGGCTTTCCAGGGCATAGAATGTTTCATGGTCGATATAGAAGCTCTCGTGCTAACCTGAAACCACCCATCTGAATAAGGTTTCCTCTCCCATAACCCCCTTTCCATGTGAGTTTTCAGGGCCAAGTCCCTAATCCATTCAACGAAAATCCCAAGTAAATGGTGATGCGAAGGTCTCAGAAGGGAAGGTATTCCCCTGTCTGAGGGATGAACAGATGAGATCCACTTGGAGGAAACCAAGGGTTATCCTGACCATTGGCCATGAGAAAGTACATGGGAGTTAACCCCTGAGCCATCAGATCTGTGAGTTCATAGTTTGCGCGATGGGAGAATCACGTGTTGGTGCGAATAAACCTTTGAAACCCGAAGTTCTAAAACCTGAATCTGCGATGTGATCTGTACCGTAGATCCAAGGATCTATCGGGACCCACCTTGACCATCGGATCTATGAGTTCAAAGTTTGCACAAAGGGATAATCGCGCGTTGGTGCGACTAAACCTCTGAAACCCGAAGTTCCAAAACCCAAAGTCGCTATGTGATTTGGATTGTAGATCCAAGGATCTATCGGGACCCACCTTGACTATCGGATCGACGAGTTCAGAGTTTGTGCATCGAGGAGATTGCGCATTAGTGCTCCCAAGCCTTCCGAAGCTGAAGTCACGAAGTGACCTAGACTGTGGATCTATGGATCCTACGGGACTCCCCTCGACCATTCAATCCATGAGATTTGAGTTCGTGTTTTGGGAGGATTGTGATTTAAAGTGGCTCGGAACCCCGAATGACGAATTCCCCTTAGCCAATATGTTAGACGAGGATTATGCAAGATATTGGAAAGATTGATGACTGGACCCTCTCTCTCGGGGTTGGACCCTAGAGGTGATTCAAGATGAGATAGTTGGAGGAAAAACAAAAACGAAGATTATTATTCCCCACCCTATGATACAAGAGTGCTTAAGGGGTGGGTGTGTTACAAATTGGTATCAGAGAATGGTTACAAAACTTGGCATGTTTGGGCTCATGGACAAGCTACGTAAAAACCACATTAAAGGACAACATCCTACCTTACTCCCTTCCTAAAAATTATGGTTAAGCCCTTATTATAGAAAACAATGACAACTTACTATTGTGTGTGTATGTATTTAAGAAATATGAATTATGTGATGGTTATGAACTAATATAATGTTATCTAACAACAAGTGTTTTGTCTTCACTCAAGCGATCGATGAACTGCGGGAAACTGCAATCATATAGAATGGTGACGCACCACGAAGTGGGGGATGGCTCCCACAATAGAGACGAAGAGTTTGACGAGAGGAGGGCGATAGAGAACCCTCTAGATCTGGCTGAGACGTTGAGGAGTCTCATAGCTGAATTACAGAGCTACAAGGCTGACAACGAGAGATTTATAAAAGAGCAAGAGAAGAAAACATAAATTGATGTAGTCTTGCTGCAGACTTTATCCGACATACAAAGACAACTGCACTAGGGACCTGACACCATTCATGTGGATAGACGATGGACAAAGAGGAGTCGAAGTCCACCTAAGATATGAAAACGTGGTCCTTTAAGTGGCCACACTGGGAGGAGTACCTCAAGAAAGGTACAACCTGGAGACAAGGGACAAGCGTTGGAGGAATCCTCTGGAAAGGAAACCAGTGACTCAGAGGGATCTTCTAGTAGTAGAACTAGTTGACATTCTCAAATAAAACAAAAGAAACAAAATCATTCCAAAATTCATTATCTCAGAGAATTCAAGAGAGCCAAACCACCCTCTTTCGACGGTGAGATTAAGAAAGGAGAGGAGGCAGAGGCCTGGTTGCTTGGAATAAAGAAATATTTTAGAGTCAATGATTTCTCTAAAAACTTGAAGGCCCAAGTAGCCACTTTCAACTTGAATGGAAAGGCTTCCATTTGGTGGGAAGACCTTAAGAATATGAAAGGGATTCATGAAAAGGAACTATCTTGGGAATGGTTTGAGAAATACTTTAGGAATAAGTATCTATCGGAAAAATATTTTGATGAGAAGACTAAAGAGTTCTATGAACTCAAGCTAGGAAAAGTCACCATCGAGGAATATGTCAGTAGATCCCTTGAGTTGCTGAGGTATGTACCCTACATAAAAGCATAAAAGGAAAAGATGCAACGATTCATCATTGGGTTACCTAGGACCTACCAGAACAGAATTGAGTTTGATGATCCAAAGACCTTAGAAGACACTATCCGGAAGGAAAGATATTGTTATGAACAGTTTGGGCCTCAGACAGAACCTCGCGAGGGATGGAAGTACAATAATAGTTCGGGGTTCCAGAAAAAGGGGTTTAAATCCCCAATATTTAAAAACTATAAGAAGGATTCAAGGATGAGATTTCCTACCCGAAGTGTACACCAACATAATTTCCACTCCAAGAGTGTAAATAAACCTTTTGGATCAACCTCAAGAAAGACTGACAACCCAAAGAAAGAACCCTTGAAATGTTGGGGTTGTGGAGAAGAACATCTACTGAGGGATTGTTCACACAAAAAATAGAATAGTAGAAGAGTTTACAACGTCCAAGAAGCTACCACCATTAATGACATGGCCAGGATTATGCCATGAATTTATGCAGCCATGGATAATAAACAAGCCGACCACCAAGCCTCAGTGGTGGAGATGGAAGGTATGATCGCCAACCATCTAATATCTATTTTAATTGACCCTGTTTCAAATTTGAGTTATGTGGCCCCTCAGACTGTTGATAAGTGTAAATTGCAGCCACATAGACGTACTAGGCCATGGTTGGTACAGTTAGCCACTGGCACCAAAAGAAAAATAACGGAGGTCATACCAGCTTGCCAATTCACTATGGATGGATTGCACACCCAATCTACCCTTAACATACTTCCCCTAGGATCGTATGACCTATTGATTGGTATAGACTGGCTAGTTGCATATAATACTAAGCTAGATTGTTACCATAAAACCTTAGAATTTGTAAATGAAGAGGGGAGAAAGATAACCCTCCAAGGGATCCAGAAACTTGTCTCAGTGAGACGAATATCGACCCTTCAAATGAATAAGTGTTGCGGAAAGGGATTTCCTCTATATGAAATACAGATGTTAGAATCTATTGAGAATGACAGGCCAAGCTTAGAAGACCACCCCATACTAAGAGACTATAGATATGTGTTTCCAGAAGAGGTATTGGGTCTACCTCCGAGAAGGGACATTGAATTCTCAATAGAACTTTCACTAGGAGTAGTGCTAGTATCTAGGACCCCCTATAGGATGAGTACACCTGATCTAGTTGAGATCAAACTACAACTAAAGGAAATGATGGAAAAAGGATACATCTGACCCAACGTGTCTCCATGGGGAGCACCCGTCTTTTTTGTAAAGAAGAAATATAGTACACTCCGACTGTGCATAGATTATAGACAACTCAATAAGGTAACCATAAAGAACAAGTACCCCTTACCTAGAACCAATGACTTGTTCGATCAATTGGGGGGTTCTTCCATTTTCTCGAAGATTGACTTGATATCTGGATACCATCAAGTCTGAACCAAGGATGAAGACATCCATAAAACCGCCTTCAGGACAAGATATGGTCACTACGAATTTGTGGTAGTACCATTTGGATTAACTAATGCCCCTGCCACACTTTATGTGCTTGATGAAAAATGTACTCAACAAATTCCTAGAAAAATTTGTATTGGTTTTTATTGACGATATCTTAATCTACTCCAAGAATAGAGAGGAACATGAGGAACATCTTATACTTTTACTTCAAGTGCTAAGAGAGCATCAACTCTACGCCAAATTTAGCAAGTGTGACTTTTTCCAGAAGAAAATACATTACTTGGGCCATGTCATATCTGAAGAAGGAGTAGTAGTAGACCCTGACAAGATCATATCCATCATGGAATAGACTACCCCAAAGGATGTTTCATATATCATATCCTTTATGGGATTATCAGGATACTATAGGAGGTTTATAAAAGGGTTTTCCAAGATTGGTTGTCCAATCACTGCCCTCCAAAGGAAGGGGGTTAAATTCATTTGGACACCGGAATGTGAAGAAAGGTTTGAGTAACTAAAACACCTTCTGACCCTTTTGCTCGTGCTGAAGATTGTCGATACCGATAATGACTTCCTCACGTGCACATATTCCTGCAAGGAAGGTCTCAGAGGAGTCCTTATGCAAGAAGGAAGCGTAGTTTTCTATGAATCTCGAAAATTGAATGAGCATGAAGTCAACTATGTGACCCATGATCTAGAGTTGGCCACCATAGTACACACTTTGAAATGTGGAGGCATTACCTCCTGGGTAGGAAATTTGTACTTATGACAGACCATTGTGGGTTGCGACACCTATTTGACTAACCAAAACTCAATGCTAGACAAGCTAGGTGGATGGCCCTCCTTAGTGAGTTTTATTTTGAAATCAAACATATCAAAGGAAAGGAAAATAAAGTGGTTGATTCCCTTAGCAGAAGTATGAAAACAATTCACCTGGAAGTGGTGAGCACTTGTGAGACAAATGTCAGGGAAAGAGTCAGGAATGCACAAGAAAAAGACACATTCTTCCAGACCGTGACCTCGTACCTGGAGAAAGAACCCGTAGGGATAAAGTATGAAGGATACCATATGCTAGATGGAGGTATGTTGACTTACCTAAACAAGTTATATATTCCAAGTTGTGACGAATTGAAGAGGTTCATAATGGACGAATTGCACAAGAGACCATACACCGGCCATTAAGGCTATCAGAAGATGGTCATGACCACCAAGAAACAATTCTATTGGCCTGGATTGAAGAAAGAAATAGCTGAGTATTTAGCTAAATGTCTAGAATGCCAGCAGGTTAAAGAAGAACAATGACACCCAACAGGATTATTACAACCTCTACCAATCCCAGAATGGAAATGGGAGACCATCTCCATGGATTTCATCACTGGATTACCAACATCGGTCAGACAGAATGACGCCATCATGGTAGTGGTGGATAAATTGAGCAAGTCCACTCATTTTATTCCTGTCAAATTGAATTGCAAGGCAATAGATATTTCCAACATATTCATCAAGGAGATATTCAGACTACATAGCATGCTTAAGGAGATCGTGTCTGACAGAGACACAAAATTTACTTCAAAATTTTGGAAATCCTTGATGGTTGGTCTAGAGACAAAATTATTATTTAGCAGGACCTATCATCCTCAAACCGATGGATAGACAAAAAGAGTGAACCAAATCTTATAATACATGCTAAGGATGCATGTAATGCATCAACCTAAAAAGTGGGAAGATTACCTGCCCTTGGTGGAATTTGCCTACAAAAACGACTACCAAGAATCACTAAAAATGATCCCTTTCGAATTCCTCCATGGTAGGCCATGCAACACTCCAGTGAGCTGGAGAAATCCCATGAACACAATTACAATTGGACTTGACATGTTGAAATAAATGGAACAACAAGTGATTTAGATAAATAAAAATATGAAAATCGCTCAGGATAGATAGAAAAGTTATGCCGATAGAAAGAGAATCCCTAGAGAATTCAAGACAGGAGACCATGTCTATCTCAGGGTTAAGCCCAGGAAGAGTTCCCTGAGGATGAGATCTTGTTCCAAGTTGGTGCCTCGGCATTGTGGACCCTTTGAAGTTCTATATAGAGTGGGACCTGTAGCCTATAGGCTAGCACTCCCTCCCACAGTAAAAGCACATAATGTTTTTCATGTTTCATTGTTGAAGAAATATGTACATGATTCTAATCATATAATTGACTTGTCTATGATCCAGGTGGAACCAGAGGGATAATTCCTTCCAGAACCTCAAGGAATACTAGACAGGAAGCAAACCCCACCCAGGAACTGAACCATTGCATAGGTCAAGGTGCAGTGGAAACACTTTGGACCATATGAGGCCACATAGGAAATGGAGGATGCCATGAGACAGGCATACCCATTTTTGTTCACTTCTGTACATACAGGATATGTTAAGAGATAGAACATCAAGGATGATGTTCCTTTAAGGGGGAGGGAATTGTAACACCCTGTTTCCCCTAGCTTGTAAATATAACTATAAATGGCCAAGAGACTATGGAAAACTTTAAATGTGTGAATATTGATTCAATGGACCTTTGTTTGAAAGGTAAACAAATGTGAACTTAATTAATTACTAAGAAAATGGACAAGTGTTGCGTGACTACTGGAGGGGGGGTGTACTTGGAAAGACCACAAATGCTACACGAAGATATGGTCAAGGGGGCTAGGAATGGTTGCATTAACTTTCACCAAACCAGTCCTTACTAGATTAAATGGCTCAAGACCAGAACCATCCTCTGACCCAGAAATGAATTACAGTCAGGCTGGTGGGTGGGAAGTGTTATAACCCTAATTTACACCAAACATGCTTACCTAGCATCAGAACATCTCATATTCCTTCTTTTCCAAGCCACTACTGGACAACTCTTCTAAAAAACTCCATTTTTAAAGGCCCATGCACCATGTTCCACTACAGTCCGCGTGTATCTACAATGTCCACGCTAGCTGACCCACTACAGCCTGTGTGGACCTTCAAAAGCACGAAAAAAGGAAATTTTTTTACGGAACATACAACTTTGGGAAAGTTAACTAAACCTTTCGGCCATGCATGGCTGATCATTCGACCAAATACCTAGATCCTTCTAGCCTATAAAAGAAGGGGTAGGGGTCCCATTTGAAAGGAGGAAAAACATATTAAAGAAACTCTACCCGAATTCGTATTCCCCTTTGCCCAAGATTCTGCAACCATTTTGTGATTTCAACAAAGAAGAGAAGCAAGTGTGTTAGCAGTTGGTGCACAGTAAAAGAGGAGCCCAGGGCTAGATTCGTGGAGCAGTGGTCGGCTTCATCATTGTAAGTTTCTTTAGTGAAGTTAGTAATAAAGAAGTACTTTTCCCGTCCGACCATATGAGGTTTTCATTGTTTATTGCGTAAATGTTGATTAAATATCTAACCCATTAATCTGTAGATCAAATGCATGTGGAGTTCTTTGTTTGTCTTTTGTGAATGTAGGTCAACCTTGGGAGGAGAGTTGCAGTCAAAGAGTGACCAATCATGAAGAGGGATCAATATCAAACACCGGAAATAAGGTATGTTCACTTGATCTTCTTAACTGTGTATTTTCTTAAGAATAATGGGGATTAGGTTTGGGATGATGGTAAAAAGTAGGAATCTTTAGGTCTTTTCTGCATGCATGATAAAACCCTAAGTTCTAGTCCATAGGGGGATTTCCCACCCACAAAAGAATTGGCGACTCCACTGGGGACTCTCTAGGGTTCTTTGGGGATTTTTTATTGGGTATTTTGAAATTGGTTTTACTACCTTTTTTGAGTTTCTGCAAGAAGTCTGAGTGTTCAGGGGTTCTAGTTCTCAATAGCAGTCTTCCCTGCTCTGCTTACTAGACTGTTTCTTTTCTATTTTTGAGAGCCTTAAAAGGCATACGTGCCCTGTAGTGGGACAACCCGCGTATGCACGCGCCCTACCTTTAGTCAGCCCGCGTATGTACGCCTGCTAATGAAGTGCTAGCTGCATGTCTGAGAACCTAGGAAATCCTTCTTAGGAGGATGCAGTCATCCTCTCCCCTGCAGAAGTGATCCTTCTTAGGGATATTCTCGATCCTTCTAGGTCTCTGATTGAACAGTCCATAGTTAGGTAAAAACCTTAGGATTATCTTTGTTTTGCTAAATTTTTCTTGCCTCTTCTTTGTCAAAGTAAGTTTTTGCATATTTAAGGGGTTTTGGTTTTCAATACCAGTACTCCTTGCCTAAGATTAGCTGCTTGTCCTCCTTTTTTGAGGAAAAACAGAGGCACACGCGGCCTATAGTGGGTCTGAACGCGTGCATACGCGTCTTATCTTTGGGAAGCCCACGTGCATACACTGGCTGTTGAAGTGACAGTCGCGTGTCTGTCTAGAAACTTTTGAGGAGGCAGTCATCCTCTTCCCTGTCAAGTTTTTACTTTATAGGTTTTTCTTGTTTCTTTCTGGTCTCTTTCATAAGCAGTTTTAGACTAGGTTGTATTCCAGCATAGCTTGCTTTTTCGTTTAAAAGATTTTTTGGGTTTCCTAGCTTTTTTAACTTATTTTTAGCTTGAAATTTTAGAATCGTGCATTCATCAGTTTCTTTTAGAATCTTTTGTTATTTCTGATTTGATTGGAAGAAAATATAAAAAAAAAATACTTAGTTTGTTAGATCTCTTTCTTTCTTGGCATTTTTTTTTGCATTGTTATTTGAAAAAGAAAAAGAAATTAGCATAGCATTGTGTTTTCTTCTAATTTTAAAAGCATTTCAAAAAGAAAAAAAATATATATATATATAATCATTCTTTGCCAGTTTTCATATAAGTTTCATCATTTTTTGCAAGAGTCTTAACAACATTAGTTGCTTTATCGTACCCCTTTTGAGTAAATCAAGCCTTAAAAAGAACACTAATCTAAAATTAATTAGACGTTTTATGTTTGTAGGGTCAACCAACTAGTTTAGGGTTAGGGCCTTGAATTAGGTTGGAGAGGAAACTCTTCAAGGCCATTGAATCAAACATTGGATTCTGAGTTAGGGAGTGTTAAAGTCTAGTATCGTGGAAGTTATCCGTGACCCCCCTCTAACACAGGGGCTAAACACAAGGTCATGTGCGGAAAGGTAGTAGAGATAACCCCTCCAAAGTCAGACCAATCGTAGTGGAGAACACATATAGAGGGATTGTCTTGGGATTTCGTCTATTGCATTTGCCACGGAGCTTCGTGGGTCTCGAATCCCTTCTAGGTCCTCAGTTGTATTCCAGATCACTTGCTTTCGATACCCTTGACAAGTTTCGGGCTTGATACCCTGCTCATGGTGGTCTACCCGACTGTCGACTATACCCGAGCTGGCAACTTAGTTTCCTTTATTCTAGGGACTTACACAGGTGACTGCGGGGGTATACCACAGTACCTAGGGTAGACATCGGGCCATGATTTGCAGAGTATACCCAAAGGGTGCTTCCGTATTCGAGTTTCACTTGCACCGGTAAGTTTCTCTAGTGTTGGTTGGTGTAACTGTTCTTCCAACTAGTTAGTCGTTGGCTTGATTTTCCTTTAGGAGTTTTTCTAGTGTGTGCTCTGTGCTCCCTAGTTTTCCATAGTGAGTTAGTCAATCATTGCTTTGGGTCTCTGACCTAAGGTGGTAGACCATCCACTCCGCCGATCGTGAGGACTTTTTGGTCTTCCGCTTAGAAACGTGGAGCCGCCTCATTATAGGCATTGTTTTGATACCACTGGTTCGCCAGAGTCAATGTGTGAGACTTTTACGGACTTGAACGATACCGCAAGGGGCAAAACTGTGCATAAGATATTCATGACTAAAGTTCCCAATGATACGAACCAAGGAACCCCTTCGCAAGGGGATTCTTGTGCTTTTCCCTTCTTCGGAAACGTTGGTGTCCCTTTGATGGCCACTTTGTACATTCCTGGGTTGAATGTGGGACTACCGGTTTGGTTGGGTATCATTCCAAATGTCCCGAATTCTCTTGATGCTTCTCAGTTAAGCACCTTAATTCATGGGCACCCTGTTGATGTTTCTTCATCAGCAAAGTCTTCTCCTCCTCCTTCTCCCACCTTTGGTGAAAGTACAGTTACTAGTAACCGGAAGTCTAAACGAAATAGAAAGAGGAATAATAGGAAGAAGAAATCACCAACCTCTAAGAGTCATGTTGGATATAGGTCAACAACCTCTGCAAGTCATGTTGAAGACCAACACCCAGCCTCTGCAAGTTATGCTGGGGGCATGCACCCAACCTCTGCAATTCATGCTGGGGGAAAAATTCCAGTCACTGCTAGTCATGTTGGGGGCATTGATTCTGTTGAGAAACCTAGATGGATAGGACATAAACCTAAGTTACCTTGTAATCTTTGCAAAGGAGATAACCTTACTAATATATGCCCCAACATTCCATAGGTACAAATATTGTGGTCCCTGTCTGCAAGCTCTTCTAATTTTGAGTCTTTTGAGGTTTCCTCGTAGTCTATTCAACCATTGGTTGAGAAAGTGGTCATGCCGATGCAGTCATTGGCTGATCCCACTCTCTTTTGGGGGGTGAGGTGCCTTTAGACCTTGTAGTTTCTCAGCCTATTCAACCATTGGTTGAGAAAGTGTTCATGTCAATGCAGTCATCGGTTGATCCCACTCCTCTTTTGGGGGGTGAGGTGCCTTTAGACCTTGTAGTCTCTTAGCCTATTCAACCATTGGTTGAGAAAGTGGTCACGCCGATGCAGTCATTGGTTGATCCCACTCCTCTTTTGAGGGGTGAGGTGCCTTTAGACCATGTAGTCTCTTAGCCTATTCATCCATTGGCTGAGAAAGTGGTCATGCCAATGCAGTCATCGGCTGATCCCACTCCTCTTTTGGGGGGTGAGATGCCTTTAGACCATGTAGTCTCGCAGCCTATTCATCCATTGGTTGCAAAAGTGGTCATGTCGATGCAGTCATCGGTTGATCCCAATCCTAATTTGTGGGGTGAGGTGCCTTTAGACCATGTAGTCCCGCGGCCTATTCAGTCATTGGTTGCGAAAGTGGTCATGCTAATGCAGTCATCGGATGATCCCACTCTTCTTTGGGGAGTGACGTGTCTACCAACTATGTTTTTAGCATTTCCGGTTCAATACCTTTAGAACAAGGGGGCATTCCGCTCGTTCCGAGCACACCCCCTCCAAGCCCTAGGATGGTTTCCTTTGATTGGAATGACCTTGTTGAGCCTCGTCTTCCTTCTGCCGCACCTTTTCAAATAAGGGTTGAATTTAATTCAACAAACATTTATCGATGTATTATGGATGAGGGAGCCTCTGCAAGTATTTTATCCTCCTTGGTTTGGAAAGTCTTGGGATCTCCCAAGCTTGTGTCTGCTTCACATGAGCTATTGGCTTTTGACAGATGTCCTAGTGAATATTTGGGGATTCTTCCTCAGTTGCCTATATCATTAGGTGGGAACACTATCATTGTTGATGTTATAGTGGTGCAAGGCCCGTTAGATTTCAATATTCTTCTCGGGCGTGATTATGTATATGCTATGAATTTTGTAGTGTCTACGCTCTTCTGGGTGATGCATTTCCCTCACAATGGAAGCATTGTCACTATTGACTAGCTGGCATATGATAATCACCATCCTAATTCAACATTATTTCATACTACCCCTTTATATGTTCCTAGCGTTCGTGTAGACTCTACCCCGCCACGGGTTAATTATGTGGCATCTTATCCTCGATGTTCAATTGCTTCTGAGAAGGAACCAGTGCAATCATGTGTTCCTTCTCAATACTTGGTCTCAACAATTGATCCATTGGTTTATCCAATGGGGGCATGGCAGGCCTTGCTTCCCTCTCTTGGTCCAAGTGGGCTTGAGTATCCTTCTGATTTTGATCTCATTGTTTGTAGATCCTCAAGCCCTCATGCTCGTGATTCTTCGATGATAGACTCTGCCAGTCCTAGCCATAAATTCCATATTCATATGGAGTATGGTTAGTTTACTTCACCCTTTGGGACTGTTGACCCTCATTTGTGTGATTTCTTAGATTTTGAATTGCCTTTAGATGAGGCTATCCTTGAAGCCATGACTACGGTTTCTATACCACGGGAGGACTTACACCGTGGTTTGTGTTTTCTTCCCTTTTGGGAGACTTTCCAAGTTGACTATCGAAGAGACTCTTGGTCTGAGCCTAGCAGTGGGCTCTACCAAAACCAGTTGCATATATGATTCATATCCCCCACAGGTCTTCTTTTAAGCCCTTTTCAGACCCTCTAAACATGAAAAGATTGTCGAGGGATCTTGTGGCCTTTCACACTCGTTAAACTGATATTTGAAGTCACGTCTATTCGGCGGTAGTTTACCCCTTTTTCAGTTCGGACAGTCAACTGTATGAACAAAGGTATACTCTAGAGGCCTCGGATCCCTAGACGAGTACCCTCAGGTATAATTTTACCCCTTTTTCAGGCTTGAGGGACTAAATTTATGAAAAAGGAACCCCCACGGAGTCCATAGTTAAGCTCTTTTCAGAGTCTCTAAAATTGAAAAGATCGTCGAGTGACCTTATTCTTTCACACTCATTAAAATGGTCCAGAAGAACATTCCTGATGGAGTCCATAGTTAAGCTTTTTTCAAACTCCTTAAAAATGAAAAAATGGCCGAGTGATCTTGTATTTATCACACTCATTAAAATGGTTTTGAATAGACATCTTGTCGGTGCTAGTTTACCCCTTTTTCGAACCGACTAGACTACCTTCGAAAAAGGTACCCCATTGGAGTCTCCTTTTACGTTTTTCAGACTCTCTAAATATGAAAAACCATCGAGCTTACCTTCTCTGGGCTCATTAAAATTACATCGAAGGACGTTACCATTGTGTGTCTAATTAATTGCATTTGCATACCTGCGTCTTTGGCCTAATGCCGACTCCATGTTGCTCTCAACCGAACCATTTGAAGCATGCCTTATACGCAAGCCCTGTAGCACTTTGCCTCTACGTCTTGACACCTTTGGCCCCTGGAGAATTTTTCCCGAGTGTCCTTTACTTGCATATGTCCCTTTGCCTTTAGAATCCCTATGTTCCATGTGCTTGGAACTAGTATGTTTGCGACACTCGATTCCTCCTTTGTAATGTAGCATTCTTTTATGTTTTTTCCAAAATTATTGAGAAAGACAAAAAAATCAAATATACCCCAAAAAGAGGAAGGGAAAAGTATTTTCTTTTTATTGACAACACAATGAGTCTCCCTTGGACAAAGCACATCCTTTTGTTTTTTATTCAAGCTCTGGATTTAATATGACCTTAGGAAGTTGTTCTTGCTACATAGAGTTGTGTCCTCCTCCATTTGGTTATTCTTCCAAACATATGGAGAGTTTGTGTCGCCTCCTGCCTCGTGAACTTATGTCAATGCCATGCTGCCTGAGTCTCATCATTTGTCGTGCTATTGTCCAAGGTAATTTTTTACCAAGCCTGAGTCGGCCCCTCTTCAGTTTGTCTCTTGCCCTCATGCTTGGCCATCCTCAAAGTCCAATTAGGTCTTTGTTTGAAATCAATGAAGCCTTCAGCCTAATCATCAAGATTCTCTAGTCCATGACTGACGAGCCGTCGAAGACCTCTGGGTAGTGAAGTCGTACACTCATATTACACTCCTACCCAAGTTTTGAATATTTTGAAGTTGTTGCTCGAACTCTAAAGACCTCATCTCCAACCATCAGGCCTTATTAGCTTCTAGAAGATGGATACTATACATGTATATCTTTTGATTTTAAGATGTAGATCCGTTGTGTATTTATCGCAGCTACACTTTATATAGTTATATGACATGGATCTACAGTGTATTTGATTGGTAGCCATGATTTTATTTCATCTTGAGCATGGGTATACCCGCCTTGGTGAGACAATTGTTATTTTTCATATGGCACCTCCCGAATTCTGGTCCCTGGGCTCACCGGTTTGGTACGTTGATAAAGATTGATAACGTATTTTGGTCATCAGATGCTCTTCTGACCTCACACATTAGGGGGCATCTGTTATAACCCTAATTTGAACCAAACATGCTTACCTGGCATCAATCCATCTCATATTCCTTCTTTCCAAGCCACTACTGAAAAAATCTTCTAAAAAACTTCATTTTTAAAGGCCCATGCACCCTGCTCCACTACAACCCACGTGTATCTATAGTGTCCATGCTAGCTGACCCACTACAACCCGCATGGACCTTCAGAAGCATGAAAAAAGGAAAGCTTCTGACGGAACACACAACTTTGGGCAAGTTAACTAAACCTTTCTGCCATGCATGTCCGGTCATTTGACCAAATACCTAGCTCCTTCTAGCCTATAAAATAAGGGGTAGGGGTCCCATTTGATAGGAGGAAAAACATAGTAAAGAAAATCTACCTGAATTCGTATTCCCCTTTGCCCAATATCTGCAACCATTTTGTGATTTCAACGAAGAGGAGAAGCAAGTGTGTTAGCAGTTGGTGCACAGTAAAAGAGGATCCTAGGACCAGATTCATGGAGCAGTGGCCAACTTCATCATTGTAAGTTTCTTTAGTGAAGTTAATAATAAAGAAGTACTTTTCTCGTCCCACCATATGAGGTTTTCATTATTTATTGCGTACATGTTGATTCCACAACAGGAAGACCTCCTCAAGAGTTAATGAGGGGATGGGGCATAGCACTCATCCGTAAGGCTTCCATACCTGACCGCGGCTGGGAATTTGAGCCACACGCGACCTTGCTGAAAGAGGCGAGAAAGGAAGGCGTGGTGGGTAGAGGAAAAATGCACCCACGAAGAACACAGGGACGAGAAGTGAATTTGGGGGATTCAAGGAAGATTCGAAAAACTAAGCGTTTTGGATACATGAAATGTCAGAGAAGGTTTTGGATACAAGATGATAAACGAGGATAGTACTTCTTGCTTGGTATCGTGTAAACCATTGCCAAGATCCTGCGGGAAGAGGAGAGTAACCTTTGTCCCTACTAAGGTTGATCGAGAAGAAAAGGTTGTGTTGCAGAGAATCATGGTCTAGCTTAGGGATGGCTAGTGGTAAATCCGTTTGGAGTGACCAAGCCTAAGGTTGGGTGGAAACAGGCACCCCTTCCAATAGTCACTTCACATTGACTGGATCTAATAAGTCTTTTCCCTGCTTCAATTGTTGAACTAGAATGATGAATGATTATTTTGGTCATGTATATATATAT